>CAEGAE010081261.1:0-25890 GCA_903067095.1 Girardinus metallicus | reverse complement strand
TATATATATATATTTTTTTTTTTTTTTCATTTGGTGTGGTGTGCTGTTTTGCAAATGGACTATAATTTATAAACAAAGCCACGCTGGTGATAAACGCTGCTCCTATTGGACAGAAACGACAGAGTGATGGCTGCACATGTAGAAGTATAGGAGTACAAGAATATATTTATGCACCAAGAAAAGAAATAAAAATAAATACATTTTTGTTTTTCCTTTTTACTAAGACACTGTTTGTGTTCAGACATGAGGTGCAAAACTTTTTTTTTCTTTTAAGTATGGAAAGGTCCTAAATGAAGATAAGATAATTATGTACAGCAGGTAAAACATTCACTGCTTATAGCTTTTTGACATAACTTCACTTTAAAAAAAATCTAAAACTGCCCCTTTATTAAATAGTTGTCCAAAAAAAAAGTGGCAAGGAAATAAAATGGACAAATATAAAAAAAGTGAAAAGAAATACGGTTAATGCTGAAAGACAAAAGCCGGTGGAACAAGGTCATGAGTACTTGCGATTTTACAACTTTTTAATCTGTAGTGACAGACTGACAAACTGCTTTGTCATCCTCCACCTAAACTTTTAAGTTTCCCTTTTCATGTCCTAAATTGTTTGCATAATGACTTAATTTTTAGGCTTTCGTGACCTAATTTCATCATTATTTGACCCAGGCAGTTGCCTCAGAGGCTGGGCTGACAAAGAGGCACCTCACCCCTTCGCCGGACTCCTTTTAGTGCGACATAATATTTCTTCAGCAGGGGTCATGGGTGACTTGACATACATCATCACTAACTTATTAGATCTTGAGGCAATTAGCTGAAAACAAACAGGCTAGACAGAGCAGCTATTGAGTTGCTCGAACAGGGAGAAAATAGTCTATGGTGCTCAGTCATTTCAGAGCTGCATCAAAGAGGAGTCCGAGGCATCAACAGAAACAAGAAACACATTGTTGCAGTGTAACGCCTATACAGTACCAGGGGCTTAGCGCATTATTTTTCCAGTGATTCAGGTTACAGACCCAACTTGCCCCAGTATAATAGGGTGGTGGAAAGAACTTTTCACCTACACACTATGTGCAATGTGTACTGTGGTTAGTTTAGGATTAAAACCTATTTACGGCCCTCCTCTGACATGGGAAATTAAGCCTGTTAGTTATAACGTGGAGACTATAACTCTGTCTGTCACTAAGGTCAAAAGGACATCTTGATGTGATTACAGCAAGAATATGTGCAAAAGTAATGACAGAATTATTATAAGTACTCAAAGAGGAGGTATCGTTTTTGTATAATTTTCTTTAATAATTGCAAATTGTTCTTCTTTTACTTTAGTCCTGGGTAAAGCGGCACCTACGTGTTGGATTTTCAGCGCATTATGAACTGTTGTACAAATAAGCTATATGGAAAAAATACTGATATAGAAAAAAAGGATCAGCCTCATATTCAATCAGAAATCTGCCTAAAGACAATTTCTTCCACTGTCTATAAAAAAATTGTTACATACTACAAGAAACAAAAGAATGCTGTATCTTTCTTAGATTAAAATTTATCATCATATTACCAAAACATTACCACTTCTATTAATTATTTTTTAAAAGCTTATTATTGTAATCTTTTTCATTTTTTTTTTTTACAAACTGTCAATTTTCTAATAATTTAACTGAGAAATTAGAACTAAATATCAATATAATCTACTAAATAAACTACAGTTAAGAGGGAAACTTTTTTTCTTAAGTTAATCAGTCTCTCTGGAGCTTAATTAAAGGGGTTTTACAGCACACAATTAAGATTTTTTTATTTTTTTATGTTTTTGCCTGATGTTCATTTTAATGAGAAATGGAAAAAGAAATTCAAATTTTTGAAACCACCATAGATTCGTTTGAGTCTATCGGCTCCAGATCCTATAGAACAGGAAAAGAAAATGTGCATTCTGAGTTGGACACAGGAGTTTACTTTCTCACAGCTCAATTTCATGGCCCCTCTTTCTCTCTCATCTGAAGAGACAGCTGGGCTTTTCTGCTCCCGTAGCAATTCTGTCTACCAAGAGGTGACTCTTAAAAAGTCCAGCAATAATGCTTTCTCCAAGAAGTAGTGGCTTTTGGGTGTTCAGAGACTCCAGACTTTGGCTGGAGTCAAAGTCTGGACTTTGACTCCAGACTTTGACTGGACTCAAAGTCTGGAGTCAAAAACTCCAGACTTTGAGTCTTTGACTCCAAAGTCTGGAGTCAAAGACTCAAGAAAAAGCAGCACATCTTTGACATAACAAGTGTCTTTTGCATAAAGACACTTGTTATGCAAAAGATTTGCAGGAAAATAGAAGAATCTTTGCAGCAACATCCCATGCAAATTAGGCCAAATTAGCAAAGAGGACTACCTCTACAGGGTTGTCAGTCCTCAGTCCAGTTATTAAGACTTTTCTTGTTGGTTCAGGTTTGTTTTCTATCTCGTTACGAGAAGACTACAGCTCACCTGGAGTTTTGTTTCCGGGGAAAGAGAAATCACGTGGTGCTATTTAACCAATCAAAACAAGAGCTTGGACAACATAAGAGATGATTTTAGATGGATAATTCTGTAACTGGATTCTGTTATCGTTTTCCAAATCCTTTCAATATACTACAGAGTGCGTAAAAATGTCAAAAATAAAAACTCTGCCTCAAAGTGTTCTCACATTTGATATTTCAGTGTAAAGCACATAATTATTGTTAAAAATGAATTAATCGTGGATCATTTTAGAATTTGCTGAATTTCTAAATTAGCAAGATAAAGCCATTCCTGCATGAAAAAACGTATTTTTGAATACGTTTTTTCGAATACAATGAAGTTTGTATTCAGACAAACTTCATTGTGCAGAAGGGCATACAAGACAATAACGGTACAGGATAAGAGGATGTTATGACTATGGCAATGAGAAAAGATGAAATCAATAAATGTGCCATAATCTATGGATCAAAAGTCAGTAGAAAAAGCAGCACATCTAATATTTTCTTTCTCTCACATATACCATATACCGCAAAAGTGTACGAGTCTTGCACCTGTCCGTAGCTATTTAGCAATTCATGTGACGACGTTTGATCTTTGTTGAAATCACAGTCAGGTATGAGACACCCTCACCACATATCAATTATACCACAATTTAAAGTAAAACTCAGACATTCAAGAAACAAAAGACTTTCATCAGCCGCACTTGGGTGAAGACAAGGAGAAGAAAAATGGGAGTCTTTTGGCTTTTCAGACTTATCAGTTTCATGTGAATGGCCACTGGAATGCCAAGATTTTAGTCTCCCTTTTTCCCACCAGATATTGTCCTTTCCCTCTTTCTTTTTCTTTTTTTTTTTTTTTATTTCTCCTTCCTAAGGATCTGGTTCCTGGACATGATATGCCAAATTACCTGCAGTATCAGTTGTGCCACTGGCAATGCATTGTAAGCTTGTAAATTCCAGACAACCCCTCAGAAGGATTTGCCTCAGTTCTGTCACTAACTTCATTGTCTTTGAATACTGACTGCACAAAAGAAATGCCTTTTGAAGTTGAGAGCTTAGTCCCGGTATTATCATAACAGCATAACTACATGCACTGGCAAGATGAGGAGCTGTTACGAATTGAAGGACTGAGATGAGATTTGATCAGGGTAATCATTCATGTTAAGACCTAAACTTGTCACTTCATTTAGACTTCCAAAGGTTAACATTTTTTCTTTCCTCTTTCATAAGTACGGGGGCTTCATAGCCGTAAAAAGGCGTTGTTACTTTACAGTTTGCATATTTTACTATTCAAACCATGAAGAATTACTCTGCGGTCATTGTGAAACTGATCCAACCATGGAAATCGTGTTTTGTCATCCTGTGCCACAAGATCTCAGATGCTGTAAAGTCTAAAATTCATAGTTGAAGATCATCAAATATGAGAAGTCTAATGCATGCACCCATTTTAAAGTAATTTGTAAATATCATCTGAAAGGTTACTTTTTTCATAAAATGGCAGACAAATGTAGTCCGGGGGGGTAGCGGTTATTGATCCACATAACACATTTTACTTTAGATGTATTGTTAATAGTAGGTTAATTTCTCTTTTTTTAATTTAAAAAATGTATAGAATAAGATAACGGAGCCACACAGTGAATGGTTTTCATTAAAATATTGTTATTCTTCAGCGTTTATAAGGCTAATGGATTGGTTCAAGACTTTTTAAAATGACCATACAAAGCTGCTTTGCACACTCCCATGCGGAAACATTTAAGGAAATTAAGCCCTAACTAGCATCTAATACTCCATACAGCCTCTGTTTTTCTTTTTTTTTTTTTAAAACATAGTATTTAATCCAGGTTAGGCCAAAAGCTGTATGATGACCTATGGGAACCTTTGATACCCACCCAAATCCTGCGTCCTGCAGCAGGGGGCATGGTCAATGTTTCATTCACAAGCAACCGTGAAATCATGCACTAATATATCTGCATTTAAAATGCTATTAATTTTTTTTCCAATTCAGAAACAAGGAGCAGAATTTTTGCTCAAACTAAACTGTAAGAAAAAATACAATCCAAACTGTTTTTAAGTTTTCTGTAGTTTTAATTTTCAAGACGTTTTACTTCTGTTTATATTGCTGCCCTCACACAACCAGGGGAACTTAATCGGTCAAATGTTTGTGAATATACTTAGTAAGTGTGGACAAGAGTTGCAAGCTTAGAGCCGTTTCTTTTTTTTATTATTATTATTTGTTTTCAATAGTATCGTAGCAGTATATTCTCAGATGTACTTAATATTTCACTTTTTCTGATATATTTCCAGTATGCTAACAAAAACAGTATTTTATGTTTTAAATAGTTATTCCAAAATAGCAGACATGGATACAAGTTTTTAAAGACATTGGAAGTTTGCTCATATTTAGAATTCACTTTCCGTATCTCTACAGTAAGATACGTCAGAATAGATCAAAATAAATGTTTTCTGCGTACAAAGAAGAATTGAAAATCGAAACATTTTGGTAATATACAGTACAGTACAGTGGGATATTTTATATTAAAAATAAATTCATAAAACACACTTCTGGTATTTTTATGCCAACAATAATCAGCATTAAATTGCAACAGGGGTTGATGACGTGGGTTATTGTTTTCAAACATCCTCCTGAAAATCCTTTAGATTTAGGGGTCAGAAAGTCATGGCCATTAATCCTCCCTGTACTCCACATAAACAAGTGGTTACATCACATCCCTTAAAAACACATTGGTTCAAAATTTAGAAATTAGGCTTAAAGAGTAAAATCAAAATCAGTAATACCTTAAGAGTTCCCATTTTAAAAGGACTTAGTAATTGAAATTAAGATGACTTTTTTTCACTGTTTAATAGAAAATACCACACTTTTCGTGTGTGAACATTATGAATTGTAATATTAATTCAGCAGCTGAATTCTAAAGGTTCAGTGATGAAACAGTTGGCAGTAATATTAATACAGCAGCAGGAAAGGTATTGTTTCCTTAGCTCCAAGTAGTATAACTTGGCTCTCGTCTTTGGATATTTCTTGTGAACCTTGCTGGAGTGTTTATCTGGTCGATGTGTGGAGAGGTGGATGATCTCACGGGAGTGGCCGGGTAGTGGAGCCGAGGTTGGGGTCTCATTGCCTATGCATGACTGTGTTGTAGAGATATTAGAATAACACTGACTATATTCTGTAAATGAAGAAGAGAAGCAAGGGAGGCCTCAGGAGTCCATTATGGATTTTAATAATACATCAAGGTAATGTAACTGAATAACCGATCTCACAGGGAAGGGAAGAGGACGAGAGGGGAGAAAGTGGCCTCGCGTGACATTTGGCTAATATTACAATATAAATTATGAAAACAAAAAGGACTTTTTGTCTATCTTGTCTTTCTGCTTTCATTCATCTTTAGGCAATTTTGATCCATTTTCTGCCATCTTCCTCCTATATCGAGAACATGGTGTAGACAAATAAAGTGGAAGAAAAACAGTTTGGCATCTCTGTAGATTAATTAATGTGCCTGCAACTTGGCATCACGAGGCGAAAATTATGTGCATAAATAATATCACTAATTAAAAAGATGCAGATTAACATGCAAATAATGTTAATGAGGATCTGCAATTCCAGAGTGTATTCGCATAACATCAACAATTTAATGTGTTGGAAGGACTGTGTTTGCATTGCATTAATAAAATTCAAAGAGCCGTGCATAGAAAATTCTGTCGGAGTCTGTGTTTCCACTTGTGAGTTGTAAATTCTGCGGGCAGTAACAGCCACTTCTTTGGCAGATGCAAAAGTTATTATCTCAAAGGCTGGCTGAAGTGGTGCCATGAGCCAGTACGACCAGCTGTTAGCGAGCGGCCAGCCAGAAAAGCACTAAGACAATTAACTGTATTAGTTGTGAGGCTCTGCTGTTTACTTTCCCTCAGATTAATTTCACACGGCTAACCAGAAACCTGCCTGGAAGAGGGAAAAGCAACACAAAACAGACAAATAAACCAAACTGGAAATGGGAGGGAATGTGTGAAGATCTTATTATTTCTACCCAGAGAGGCAAATGCTATCATGTAAAACACTTGTGGATTTAAAATCTGCATTGTTTAGTCTGTTCTCTCAGTCGTACTTTGGCTATGTCTCTGCTGTGATGTACATTTGTGAAACAAATGATATCATCACGTGAGTTTTACATGCAAATCGATGATTGGAAACTGTTGTTCTTAGAAGACGATTCTGAAAAAAGAAAAGAAAAAGAAAAGACGGCAAATACTGTACAAGCGTGAAAAAAAGGAAGCTGTGGTGTGTGGACTTAATGGATTTCACAGTAGAAATGAAATGACAAACTTGAGTGAGCGCACCCCTTCCTGTGGGGCAAATGTCTGGTGGATTTGGATCGTTACCTGCAGAGTAAACAAGGCCCTTTCTTAACAAGGAGAAATACTGCCTGTGTCTATCAACACGATGTCGAGCTGGGGAAAGGAAAGGCTCTCTGCGGTGATATGCATCGGCTGTCCTCAAGAGGACATTTATTCTAAACCCATTCATTTCGTAATGGGCAGAGGTTCTGAGCTCGTGCAGCTTGCAATTGGCAGATTCCCAGATATTTGTCATGAGCTGTTGCTTTATATATGTTTGCTATATATATATATATATATATATATATATTTTTTTTTTTTTTTTCACAATGTCATGACTTAGTGGGTGTTGAAAAATACAGTTTAATTTGCACCAAATATTGTATGTTTTAAAGAATGACTTAAAATCATAGTGAAGAAATCTGATGGATTTTACACATTTCATCCGTCCTTTAATAATGCCTTCATTGTTTCTTTCTTTATTTTACTCTTTGTTTCCTCTTTTCTTTCTTTCTCTGCAAATAGTGTGGCAGGTCTGGATGCCTTGTTGTGTAATTTGAAGATTTTTTTAAATAGTTTTATTTTTATAAAAGTGGTATAAATGGCAGAAGAAGAGCTGCCTGAAACATTTTTTTCACATGCACCCTTTTATTTTTTTTGTCATGTCCAGTCCTAGTAACTTAGACGGGCAGCATGTTGAGTCTGGTTGCCTTACAGAGTTAGATTTGTTTTACAATAGAGGTGAGGGGCAAGACTGATAAAATACAGGGCTGAATGTTTTGAACAAATGTAATTTTGCTATAATAGTAAACGTAATTTCACTGGTACCTCATTTTTATCAATTTATATGTTACATAATATCCTGGATGATTAGCCATATAGTATGGTGAGTCTGGTTGACTTGAAGTGTCATTCAGAATTTTTCTCTACAAAAAGATACAAATGAAATCATCCCCTTTTGCACAATTTCGGTTTTTGAATTAATAGCACAACATGCTGTATCTGATTCAAGCAGCTAGCTGGACAAAGACAAATAGGAAGGTCAAAAAGAAAAATTTAAAAGTAATTATTTTGAACCAACAGCAGTGGACAGACAAAACAAAACAAACCTGTAGTAAAATGTAATTCAAAATTTCTCAGCTGCATGATCTTTGCGAATGCCCGTAATTGTGCTTCCATGTATATATGTTGAGCATGTGTGTGTGTGTGTGTGCAGCAGAAGTTGTCTGTAGTCAAAACTGATGAGAGTAGTGAAGAAGACCTCCGTATTCACTCTATCCATTTGTGTCTTTGTGAACAGAGAATGATGTGGTGCCTGGTAAAATATTCAGCTACGGAGCATGCAAACGATAGCTTCACAGGACATACGGTTTGTGTTATCCTTGGCATTGCTGTGCTACAGTGTGATATTCTGGGAGGAAAAGTGGGGAGGAAAAAAAACAGAGAGAAACACAATGACCTCTTCAGCTGGGCATGGTTCTAGCAGCTGGCCAATAACTTAGACAAGGCCTTGTATTGCGCTCGCTTTGGGCAAAGGGGAACTGCGCAGACAACGCATAAAAATATGACAAGCAGATGATGGATTAGGGTCATAAGTCTCAGTTCAGCCATACAAACAGAACATCATGATCATGTGTTACGACAATACGGTTAATAGACAGAAATTAGCAGATGTTGATTGCAGCCTGGATACTGTCAGCATACCAAAAGGCTCTCTCAGAGAGACAGGCCTGAGTTGGGTCGGTCGGGTAAACTGGTAGCGTGGAACCAGAGACACCCGGCTCATCTGTGGTGGTGGGAAAAACGCCACCACAGATCTGGCCTCATTTTATGCTTAATAAACTCAGTTCTTTTAGATTCTCCCCCCACCCCACCCATGGTTAATACAGTCACATTTAATAATTTAGAATAAGTATAAGAGCTTGGTGGTTGTTGAGGACCAACTGGGTAATAAAATGGTCAAATTTGGATTCACTAAGATTTCCAATGTATCATAATTTGCATGTGTTACAAGTTAAAAACTTGAGTTCAGCTTAATTTATATAGCCATATTGTGTAGATTGGAATATGTGTTTGATTAAGGCTAGTTTCTTATTTAATTTTAAAATAACAACCTTGAAGCAGGGCATTTCACTACACCCACGTATGTTTTAAAAAGTTTTTTTTTTACCGCTTTTAATGTAATACTCTGTTAAATTCTCATGTTTTCATTCGTGAAAAATAAACATTTTAAGATTATTACAATTTATTTAATATTACTGTTTTTAATCAGGAGACTGATCCATCAATGTATATCACTGATATGCAATGTAAAAAAGAAAAACCAAAGAATTGACTCTTTCTGTTTTTTTTTTTATCTGCCACAGTGCTGTTTTAAAGCGGTCAGGGAGGAGAGCTGCCTTCATGTAATGATGTGGTGTTTCTATGTCCTCTTCTCATAGCCTAAGGTGAAATGCACGTTTCATCAAGGTTATGTAGTATTTGCTTTGCTCATGAATGCAAAGTTTGCCTCGGCTCTCTGAAGACTTCCGGGGAGATTTCAATACCGAACTACAAAGCACTTGTTAGGGCAGAGCTTGGCAGATAATTAAAGCCAATCCAGGCAATGGACATGGGGAGCAGGAATTTCCAAAAAATGAATCGCTCAACTTCTCCACTTGTTATGTTGCATTGTCCACCTCTTCACTGTTAATCCACAATGTGACATGCTACGTAAGCACAACATTGTAATTTTTTTTTTTAAGTTCAAATGCATCAGTCATTTTTCTTCATTTAAATTAAGTAAATAAAATGCACCAATTACAGATAATAATATTCATAGGAATACAATCGACAGATTTTCAAATTTCCAAAAGTAGTATAAATCTGGCATGGGGAGTACAACCAAAACAAAGAAAAGAAGACATATTGATCATCTGATCAAAAAAAAAAAAAAAAAATGTGATGATCTTTTACAAATCTAAATTTAGAAAAAAATTGAATAAACCCATCTACTCATGTTTAGCTAATATACAATTAATAGCTCTCGCAATGACTCAAATTATTTTCAAACCGCAGACAGACAAAAGAGAGATGGCGAGAGGGAGGAAATTAAATCGCAATTATCATAAAATCCATCATTGTAATTCACGCGGGTTGAGTGTTGCAGTGTTTGGATAGGTAATGATTTTCTAATACGAGGGGCTAATTTGCATAAATAGCCTGGAGATTGGTTATCGTCGTCATCATCATCATCATTTTTGATTCCCCACAATTACGATCCCTGCTCCATATATCAGAGCTCACAGCTATGTAAAACCACAGCACTAATTAATAAGCCATTTACAGACTAGCAGCTAGTTACAGTTGGTCCTGCTGATGACCTTAGCAAAGATGAGCCGTCTCAGAAGTGCCTGTGTGTAACTACAAACATAATGATGTGCCAGGAGGGAATCATTAAAAATAATTTACACAAGCCTTCATTTACCCAGATCTTTTGATAGCACGCTTCCCCCGGTGTTTAGATCCGTGGCACAGAACCTCCTTACCATTTGGAAAGTGCCGACCGGGAGAATGAGCGGGGATACCTAAGTGGTTAATTAAGAGCTGTTGGGGCGCCGGGAGAGCCTCCTGAAAATCTCTCTGATGTCTGCCGTGTCAAGTGTCTCTCTCCCAGACTGAGCAGCGAGAGGTGGCTGCCACACTAGGCTAATTACTGGGGAAGGCAGGGAGCAGCTGAGGAGAGAAGAGGGGCCCCCTAAATGAATAGTTCTCTCCAACAATCTGAATCTTTGCACAGGCGTAGAAAAGCACACATACACACACACACACACCCGCACACACACATAGAGCCACGTAAATGTTTGGACAATTTAAAAAGTTTTGAACAGTGTTCCCTTGGTTAGTTGTTCTAGTGCAGGGGTGCTCAAGTCCAGTCCTCGAGAGCTACCATCCTCCAACTTTCTGAGGCATCCGTGCTCTAAAATTCCTGAATCAAATGAATGGCTCGTTACCAGGCCTGTTCAGAGCTGATCCTGGTCTGTTGGAGTAAGGATGCTTCTAAAAGTTGCAGGATGGTAGCTCTCGAGGACTGGACTTGAGCACCCCTGTTCTAGTGGGTCATAGAAAGAAGAATATGATGTCACAACATGTGAAACTATAACTATTCCTGGACAGACAGGGGTGGATAATCTATTCAAAAACATAATAATCTACTGTTTGTTTCAATTATGTTACATCTGCAAAATTAAATTTGCTAATCGAAATATATCTATTCCGAATTCTGTGCTTAAAGAAAAATGTACTGTGCTCTTTATGCAATTTGTCATAATTTATTTTTCATTTGTTTGCTGTTTATCCATAATAAAAATGGAAGAACATGCCAAACAGCAGTACCTTAAGGAAATACTTTTTTTGTTTGTTTTATCTTGCCGAATTAATTTTTTTTGCCTTTTTTCCAAATTTAATTTTCTTAATTGCACATTTTACAAACTAAAGCATATTTAATTGAAAAAGGGGCTTTGTGAACTACGTGACCTTAATAGATGAGATATTAAATATAACGGAAATTTAATGTGATTAATTAAGTGACAAGTGTTTATTAAAAACAAAACAAAAAGGAAAAAAAAAAACTCTCCATGGATTGTCCTCTACAAATATCCAAACTTAAAGTTCCCACATTTGATCAGCATTATGAAGAAGTTTTAATAATTAATCTGAACCTGTTTTGTTTGACAGATTTTGCTGATCTGGTGCAAGATTTTGTAAATCTGGTTTAATATTCTAACAACATTTCATCTAAAACATGTAATTATTTTATTATTTTATTTCAGAGGGAAACAGCTACAAACCTCTTTGGCAAACACACTCTGTGCTCTGCTGAAAACTTTTGTACAAGGAGGATTACTAAATCTAAAGCTAGCTTGCTCCATATGTGTTTTCAGATGCCTCATTCATAATTTACCTCATAAACTATTGTCTTTGTGGATCTAGGAATCCAGTTATGGGGGGGGGGGGAGTACAGAAGGAGTTCCACTTCATAAACTAAACACCTCATCTTAAACATTGTAATTCCTAATCCAGTTACAGCAGTGTGCTATGCATTGATCGAGTGTCTCCCCACATTGATGTCCAACTCAGTCATAGCTGAGCTTCTTCTGAGTGACTCATATCAAACAGACAGGCAGGCAGTGGCAGCTCATGCACATTTGCCCCTTACAGATCAGTTGTAAAAATTAAAATGCTGTTCTCCTGTTCACATTGCAAACCCAACACCGTGGCTTGTAGGCTGATCAAGTTTACCCGTCGTCATTCTGAACCAATGAGCTGTCACTTGGTCACGATACTTCTGTGCAACTCTATATTTACAGGTATTTAATAAAGTCACATTACCATTCAGGTGACACAAATACAGTTTAGCAAATTATTTTAATTTATTAGTTGTTAAAACGCATACAGAGTCTCCAAAAAGGTTGGGTGTGAAAAAGATTGGCAAAGAGTTTCAAATTGTGAAGGGAGTGTAGCCAGCATTTAATGACATTGGGAATAAAACTAATTAATTGGTTGCCATCATCAAAAAAAAAAAAAAAATCCCTTTTCATTATAGAACAGGTATTTAAGTTTGTGTTCATCCTTCCTGCCAGCGTTTGATGGTTTCGGTTAACCGCATTACCCCAGGAGTGCAACAACATGCTATCGACTCCTTTTCTACTGAAAGTGATTCTTGCAGCAGTACAACAGCAACTCAGCTTGATTTCTGTTCCTTACAGATCAGTGTTAAAGGCCAAACAGAGTTTGCTTGTTTAAATTGTTTAAACGTTTCTTCCAGTTGACAAATTTATCTACATTTGTTGAGGTATTGAGTGTTAATTTCCGACCTTTGGTGCCTGGAGGCTCTGAATAAGAAGAAAATAAAACTGTGTTTCAAAATGGTAACATCTTTTTGCTACTATAATAAAAGCTAAATACATTCATATAGAGTCTAATGCATTATCCATAAATGTGTATGAATTTGAATAAATTGTATGAAAGGATTAAAAAAAAAGTTTCACATTTCAAGTTCTATCTACCTTCCCCCAGTGATTAAAAAAAAAAAAAAAAAGCCAAGAAGCAAGTGTACCAAATATGTCCCCTTTAATCTTCAGAATTCCCCATTGCAATATCAAAATTCTGTTCAAATGGCAGAGCTGCCAGAAAGAAAGTGGCTAAACAATGCAGTGGGATGCTGCTGTAAAAGCCTATGCTGATCATGATACATTGGCCCGGTCCCTCATGTGGTGCTTGGCTTCTTTCTCTTTTTTTTTTCTCCTCTCTCCCCATTTTATTTCTCCCATCTGACCATCCTATGGAGTTGAACAGAGGGAAAACAGGGTTAGCTGTGAGAAAGATAGACAATAAGGCTTTTAAAGCCTCCGAGCTGCCTACAGCAAAGCCTCTTTCCAGGCAGTGAGGAGCCAGGCTGCCACTAACCAAGCCAAGCGCTCCAGCCACATCAGCCATGACAGAAGGCTGGCAGAACAATCATCTTAACAATATGGCTGAGTTGCTGCCCCGACACTGAAATAGGGCTATCGCTCCAACTAGCGTTATGGTTGGCTCGCCACTGGCGCTAATAGCTTAGTTCTTAGCCAGGCCTTGGACATGGCTGGTTGTGAAAGGACGGCTTGTTTTGGTTGTTATGGAATGTAAAACTGTAAAAGCTGAAGAAGAAGACGTTAACAACGGGACAATTTAATACATTATTAACCAGTTTATTGAATGGCATATTTCTAAACTTTACCTAGCAGTGAAGATTTTGTTGAATAACCTCCAATACCTGACATACATCTGTATGTCCTCTGGGCCTGTGATACACATTGCTTCTGACCTACAGATTAGGAAACGCTGCATTAAAGCTTAGAACTCACCAAATGACTGTGTGTTCTTCCACATAATCACTTGCTTTTGACAAAAAGTAGGAGGTGGACTTCACAGCTCCAATTATATGGAACTGCAAATCCCTAAATGTTCTAAAATACCCAAACCTTGCAGTTATCACAGAAATACTGTAATTATTTTAATTGACTGGCCCTCTTCTATCAAGCCAAAAACCTGGGGATACCTTTGTGAGCTGGCAAACCAGCAATTATATGTTTTACTAAAGGGTGAACACTTTTTTCTTAAAGAATACTCAAGGATTAGAGGGGAAACAAACATGTTATTAAGTGATTTCCACTTGTGTGTATAGTATTTTACAAAGGAGCAGCAGCTTCCCTTTCAGGGTAAAGCTCAGTCCAACAATAAAGTAAAAATAAATTAAGAATGCTTCAATGCACAATTAACGTAAAAAGTTGTACTGAATAAAATATATAACGTAAAAAATTTGAGACAAAAATAAATATGCCTTCAGTTTAAAAACTTATTATTTTTTTTTTCCATTTACAGTTGGGAATAGTAAAAACAATAAGTGGGGTAAAAAAAAAAGAAAAAAAAATACTGGCTTGGGATTTAGTGACAAAGGTAGAACTGCATGTGGACCCTTAGCTCCCTATAATTTTATAGGATTTGTGTATATTACAGCCCAAAGAGTAGTTCTATTATTTAAGTCAAAAACGAGTATTTGCAGAAAGGATGAAGCCCCAGACTGAAAATGAGAGGTGTGAGAAGACATGGCGCGGCCCCAGGGCGTGGGCACTGTTGCCAGTGTTCACAGTGTTATCCTGGCGGTACACACAAAAACATATACACACACCAAAATGGGAAGGAAGTGACTTGTCGTGTGTGTTTATATGTGTTTGCAATGGATAGCTCATTATGAACTAAGTATGGTAGCTGAAAACAAGCATTGACACACATACGCACACGCGCACACACGTGCGGAAATATGTAATACTCCCGTTGTTTGGCCAGGGTGAGGCAGTAGAAATGAATCTCCACATAACCAAAATAATGTGTTACATGTTTCTGGAAGTATGTGAACACTACGCTTACATATTTTTAATTTAAAGAATCTGGTTCATAGCAGGCAGAAAGAGAATGAGGCTCAAGAGAATGCATAAAACCTTATTTTTTTAGAAATAATGTGGCATACAAATATTAGATTTAATTCAAATACATTCTATAAGATATGCAAAAAAATACATACATATATATTGTTCTTCTGTCTAAATGAGTTGAAGAGCTGAAGAGTTTTAATTTTCAGTATAAAATCTTAACTCGGTCAGCCAAAATATGCTGTCATTTTTACACAATAGAGCTATTTAAGTATTGTAAATCTGTCTGTTTACCCATTCATGTGGTATGTACATGTTTAGTTACTTGGAAGCCTTTATCAGAAACTTGTGCTAAAATATATATGTATGTTTTTGTAAGTATTCTGACTTTTTTTTTTGTTTGTTTTTTTACTTAAATTTTAAATGCAAATTGTGTTCTTCAAATTTGGCATGATTGTCTATTCTGGCTTAAAACAATAACGAAATCAGCAGAGCATATAACCGGAAGACATGTTGTTTCATTTACCTAGACAAACACCTAATTCTGCAACCATCATATACTGTGACTGTAGGGTATTATCCTAAATTTTCTTTGATCACTAAGCAAGTATAGATGGAAAACTTCAAATAAATAATTAACTAAAATTTTAAGGGGGTAGATATGGATTAGTACTTATTTTATATTTTTTATTTTGTTCCAGTTTTCCCCATGCGAGTTTAAAACACACCAACTATACACAATGCAAGGACAATTTGATGCTTGCAGGGTGTCAGTATATAATATAAATGGCCAAAATTCGGTTTTCATTTGGTTTTGATCTCATGTTGGCTGGATGGCTAAATACAAGATCCATCCAGATAGACAGATATTGACTTATCACAATCAAATGGGGAAAAAATTTACTGTTTAAGATTAATGTGGTTGATGTGATCCTTCTTCTGTTAAAGCAGACTCTAATGTAAATTTTATGAAAAAAGATTAGCATATTTGTTAAACCGTGTTGTGATAGTATAATATGAGACAAATAATCTGTGAAAAGATTGAGCTCCTCCACTTCCTCCCTGTGCTTCTGAAGAAATGCACCACTCCCAGTCAAAAACAGTCAGACCCAGAAGAAACTTCTAAGCACTGTCAATCAACTCATGAATGTGTTGCTAAAAACTGCTAATGGGGGAGAAAGAACTCACCGATTCAGCAAAGCCATTCCTCTGCCCTCATCGAAGGCTATGCTAACTAGCCTTAGCATTCACGATCGGGTTTGCTGACGGAGAGAAGCTGTATCGTAGCTTCTCCCTGCTACGATACAGCGGGGAGAAGCTACTCCCCAAAGGGGGGAATAGTGGCGGCAGAGCAGTGTGCACAAGGGCATGATTGACAGCGTTAAAACACTCCTCTTGGCTCTGATTGGTTGCTTCCAGTTAGCAATAGGAGCACTGTGAGAAGACTGTAAGGAGACTCTCATCTAAAGAGTCTCCTTAATTGTAAGGAGACTCTTTAGATGAGAATTATAAAAAAATATATGTAGAAAATATATATTTTTAGAAAAGTTACATCTGTTTTATTCATGACCAATCTGAACTAAACATTTTTTTTTATTATTATTATTTCTGAATTTAGAAAGACCAATTAACCTAACAGTCATGTTTTTGGACTGTAGAAGGAAACCGGAGTACCCGGAGAGAACCCAACCATTCACTGGGAGAACATGCAAACTCCATGCAGAAAGACCCCGGGCTGGGAATCAAGTTTGCAAAATAATAAATGCACTTCTCTTTTGTAAGTTTAAATATGTAGCAATAAATATCAACATGTCACCCTTTTGACTAGACTTTTCCTTGTGCATTTAAACCACTAACCAGCTAATTAAATATGTTGCCACAAACAGCACCCCTCAAACCACTTCTCCCTTTTCCACATTTGTTCACTTAACCACATAATCAACCATTGTGAGGGGTGTAGAAGGCTTGTAAGTGTCGTACATCTGCACGGCTACGTATTTGCATTCTCCCTACTTTTTTTTTTTAATGAGATGAAAATGAAGGATTCCACTTTTAATGCCACATTTTCATGCCTGCCACGCTTCAGGCAGCCCCACGAATAAACACTGGTATCAATGGTTGGCCAGAAAGTGGTGCCGTAAAGGCTGCCATGAAATTTGTTTATCTAGCTGCAGAATTGTATTCAGCTGGGGATATATGGAATAATAATGCAAGAACTGTGTTCTCTGTAATTAAGTCTGTCTTCTGACGCCTTCGAAGCAATTCATTAACAAAGTGTCTTGCTGTCAGCTGAGATGCATTAAATGACAAAAGTTTTTGAGTTTTTAAACTCACCAAAGGTAACTTTTATGCTCTTTATATAAAGAAAATATATCCCAACATTCCCATAAACTTTGTAATACAGTAATTAATGCTTCTAAGAAAAGTCATTAAAATATCCATGCAATTTTTGAACAGGACTATTTTGGAGAAAAACAGCCAAACAAAGCAAAAAAAAAAAACTTTTACAAAACGATTTTTTCAGTAATACAGTTACTACGATACAATACGGAAGATTTTATTTACAAAACTGTAGTTCTCTCAATGTTTTTATATTTTGAGGAAACTTAAGATATTTTTCTGGTATAAGCTTGAATTGAATATGTATTTTATTTTCTTGTGTAATTGTAAGGAGACTCTTTAGCTTAAAATGCATGTAATTCATTGTAAATAAAAGTATCCTAAAAGTTTCATAAATTTAAAATAATCTCTAATCAGAGTGGAATTAGTGTAAATATTATTAGGCTTGGATTTAATTACTTTAATGAATTGCATGACACAGCACTGAGACAGTGGAGTATCTTCAGATCGAACCAACTTTAAATGATTATGGCCATAATTCCTTCTTGCTTATTATTTTTGCTTGAGCCAGATAATCTGCGTACTCACTGTTTCTTTAGGAACTAAATATTTATCTTCTTTTTTTTTTCTCTGGCATGTGTAACGCTAAAAATAAATGTAATAATTTTTGGACTAAGTTATTGCAATAGAATGTATGACTGAAGACTGATTAATTGCAGGAAATTGTGCTGAGTCACTTGATTTAAGTGGCAAAAAAATGTATTGAAGAAATAAATTAATAAATGTACATAAAATTATTAAATACAGACAAAACTATCCTATTTCAGTTTTTCTGCATATGGTTAAGTTTTTGGCAAAAACAAACAAAAAATATTTATCCAAACTGGGAACAGAATGTAGCCAAGTTCTGGCGGTAAAAAAAGAGGAAAATAAGCACTCTTAGTACTTGTTATGGGGTCTAAAAAAAAACATGAACAGTAAACAGTAAATAAACCTGCTTAACATTAAGAAATCAAATAGTAACATTGATTAAGAAATCAAATAGTAACATTTCAGAACTCCATCTATACATCCTCGGTTTAAATTCATAATCAAGTTTTTCTTTAGTTATAAATACGTTTTCTAATCTTGTGAAAAAACAAATGAGCCATGTGTGCTCTGTCATGCCCCACACTTTGAAAAGCCCTGAGATATGGTATTCTTACGGTGGTAGCAAATTATCTTATATGTCTCTGTTTCTTATTACTAGATACCCAAAATGCTTTTAGACAAACAAATAAAAAATGGAAGGCTTATGAACAGTCTTATTAGCCAGTTTGGTAATGTGACTGGACAAAAACTTCTGAGTTATCACCTTTCTTACACTAAAAAAGACTTTAAAACATCCATAAAGTGTGTCATGATCCTTCAAGTCCAAAGCCTACAATAACATTTTGGACTGAAGGCTACAGTTTTATGTTGGCCCATTAGCAAGTTAGTACTGGGGTCAAATTGAACTCTGTGGCCTTAAATAGCACACTGCCACTTCAAACTCACTGCAGTTCTCATTTTAAACTGTAGTTGTCACTATAGAACAGAACTGCTTTGGGTGAATAATTCATAGCAGAATAAAACTACAGTGGAAGTACATTTCAGACGTCCGTTTTGACCCTGAAAAGTATTAATTTTAGGAATTTTCAATTGTGTGCCATTTATAAATTAATTATTATCAAGTTACATATACTTTTAGACAACCTGTGTAACTTTTTACACGTAACTGGAACAGGGAAAGTTCACAAAATGTATTATGTGCATGACAGGCTCCTCTGAACAGGTTCTTTTCTTTCACAATTCAAGCTAGAATCATCAGCCATAAATAACCCAGGAATCAGCCAAAACAATTTGACAAATGTTGGGGTGTTTTATAATGTGCCACATAATCACATTGCAACCCTGTTGAACAGTAATCCTCACACTGTGTAAAATAATAAATCGAGGTAAAAATGCTAATTTATAGCTCATATTATTATTTTTTTTCCCCTACTTTCACATTTTTAAAGAAGCTGGCATTCTTAACTTCCATATTACCTGTTACTGTTGTGATATTGAGGGAAGGGGAAAAAAATCAAGAAAAGATGCACACAAAAGCTTTTCTTGATTATTCTCCCGTTGTCACGTTTTGGACACTTTTCAAGTGATCAGTGGGCTTTCGTCAACTTTAAAGTGACTACAAATTATAAACTAAGGCTTTTTGCCCCAATTTCACTCCTGCCAACTGGCTGCCTATGGCAACACATTCAAAGCTAAAAGTAGTTTTTTCAAAGCCAGGCCAATTAAAGGACATAAAACACGACACAATTTCACTCTGATCCTTTGGCAGAAGTTTGGAACAAACCTTGTAATGGCCATCTCAGGTTGCTTGTGACTGTACCGGAGAGACAGTGGGCATATTTCGCACAGAAGAGAGATTGCCTAGCAAAACAAAACATATTTGCATGCCAAACCCACGCATCTTAACATATGTGTAATAAAGTGCATCAGGGTAGAAAAAAAAAAGTCCGGAGGCTCATAAAAAAACAATAAAGATAATGTCACAGCTAGATGCATGTCGGTGATCTAAGGTATACTTTACGGAACAGAGCTTCATAGTCGTTCCTTGACAAAACAGTCATCTTATTTACAAGGTCCACAATAACCCCAACGCAAATGTCGAAAAGAGGAATAAAGAGAGGGGAGGAAGAAAATAATTAGCATATTAATCTTTTTTATGCCGTCATCTCTCAGGTCCAGGGGACCCGTGGTGTAATTTAAATCTAAATGCTTTCCCTGGCATTAGAATTCATTTTAGATGGGTCAATTGTTCCATAATAAAGGGATAGAAGGTGTACTTCATGCAAGAGATTTATGTTTGCCATTTGTTCATATTCATGTGCTACTGAATACCCCTCAATTCAAATGGTGATGGCAGCTCATATCAGTCGAGCTCCAGACCTACAGATCACTAACCGGCAGCAATGAATTTCATTTGCAGAGGACAAAAAAGAGTGAAGAGAGAGAAAGAGAGAGAGAGAGAGAGCGAATAGGGGGGGGATCAGCTCCCCAACATAGTTTATTGATTTTTTTTTCCCTGCTCGACAGAAAGCCTGTATAACAGCTCTATTGCCCTCATAATGATTAGTGACAAAAGTTTAATTAAGCAATTATGAAGCCAATAATAGAGTTGTCTGGTTTGCTTAGCTTTAGACTGTTTAAGACTTATCTCCCCCTTGCACATCACAGCAGCTGGAATGTGCTTGAAGAGATTAATGCCGCGAGAACACAGATGCCCACTTTAATACAGCACCATGATGCCATTTGAATGAAGTTGAGAACACAAGCGTCTCTTTATCAAATTACAAGTCTGCTTTTCATGAATATGGAAGAAAAACCGGAGGAAAAAAAAAACACGACTTAGCCATGGCTTCAAGGTGTAATTATAAAGACATACAACAGAAAGACGCACAAGCCTGTTTTAGTAATCTCCCTGTATGAAATATGCAAGATAATGTATTAGTGAATAAAGACCTACCATGTTCTAAGAGGCTTTGGCAGTTTACATTTGCTCAGACAACTGGATATTTCTCAATATTCCTTAATGTTGTCTTGGATGCTCCACCTCTCCCTTTTATTCTTGCATCTCCTTTTTTTTTGCCTCTGAAAATTGATTAGATTATCTCGTCTCTCCATATGCAGCAACAAATAAATGAGGTTTCAAGATGCAAACTTTGCATGCAAGTTGATGCCATTTGTCCTCGTTGATAAATCTGTGTGACACACATTGATGTATGGGCAATTTACAAAGATCAATCCATAGATGGATCCAGGCACATGCAAAGAAAGGTTATTCTTAAAGCTGCATAGATGAGTACAGAGGGTGTATTGAAACTGAATCAATTGTTTTGTTTTTTTGAATGAACTGAAATTCATACTTTTTGGCAGATCTCTATTTTACTGGCAAGTGTCCGCCAGAATGTAACGTCTGCACACCAGTAAAATTTCCAGATCAAATGAACAAAGTGTTAGGAGATTAAAAGAATGTTGGACTGCTCTGAATGAAAAAGCAGAGCTATTTAGAAACAAAAACACATGTCAAAATTCAGAAAATTTAGAGATCAATAACAAGCCCCTACACACATTCTCTATCATCATACAAGGTGCATGGAAACTGATCATTCATTTGTAGAAATAACTATTTGACTTCCTCCTCTGTGTTTGTTACACAATTTCCTTTTTGAAGGGGCAAATTGTATTATGTATGACTTCAAAAAATATTAGAAAGGTTCATAAGGAGGACTGGCACACATTAAAATGGAACTTAAATGCATCCAAATTTATACTGAAATCTTTTAAAATTTGGTCTTGTATTAATAATAAATCGAGGTAAAAATGCTAATTTATGGGGCACTAATGCCCCATAATGATCGTGTAATGTAATCAACCAAAGTACACGAGTATAATTCTCTTTAGTGCATTACTGAAATCATTGCACTTTGTAAAATCCTGCAATGGATAGTCAAACTCCAGAACTCTGTTGTGGTTTTAGTGTCGGTGCACATTTGAATGAACAAATAATTCAAATAAATGTTCAAATTCTTCCACACAGTGGAAACGGTGAGTTTTCCAAAATGACTATTTATACAAGTTGATCATGCAGCACCATACCAATTTGAATCTTCATTTAAACTATAAATTTAATAGAAAATACTTTTTTTGGTTTTTGTTTTTCCCATGTAACTGTTTTGGTGTGTTTCGATTAGTGAGCTTTGACTACAAACTCATAAAGCAAGTTTGTAATCAAACTTGCTTTAAACTTTTCAGAAACTCTTTTTGGAAGTGTTTCTTCTGAAAAGAATAAAAAAAGTTTAACTGCACGGATTTTTTTTGATCATATAAATTTGCTCAAATCTAAACACAAAAACCAGTAAAACAGAAACACTGGGGAATGTAGTCTCAAACATTTCAATGCACTTTTGTTTTTCTTCTTCCTCGTCACTCTGTCTCCACAAGGATATTTTCTGCTAACTCGTGAACTCAGGTACGTGAAGTCGATGCAGACTGAGTCAACTTCAAGTCATGACACTGTATTCGAGGAAAGAGCTGCAAGAAAAAAACATGCCATGAAAGAGCTGTTCTATCGGGTCTATAAAAAGCCCTCCGTCCTCTGAGCTTATCCACATTTACCATAAGCACAGCGGCACAAAGTTGGTGCTGTGACAGCCTAAATCCCACAGTAAGCTCACAAGCAAAAAAAAAAAAAAAAAATGAATGGAGAGTTGTTGTATTTATTGCACCATATCGAGCATTTATATGTTCTGAAATAAAACTATTATAAGTGAAGAATTTTAGAAGGCCTTGGGACATGTTTACACCATTTTGGATAATGCTGGTGCTTGCTCTACATACTGAATCACAGATTAGATGTAATATCAAGTGTTAGAGTGTGTCTGACTATAAGGAGGTCAAACTTGGCTGGATTTGATTTAGATTATTTATGCTCATGGCATCACCCATAAAAGAGCCAGGCTCTACAAAGTAATGTGTAAGAAAACTGGATTAGATCCATTGATGTTGCTACATTAACTGCATGAATAGATCACACCGAACCGAGTTTATAATCCCTAACCAGTTGCAGATGATCTAAAGGGCCATAGTAAATGCGTGTTTACATTTTTAGCATTTTATTCCGTGCATTTTTAGAGCTAAAAAGCATCACTTTTCAAAGTGGAGGCCACTGCGGATGTGCCAGAGCAGGAAAAAGGATTGCCCACTGAATGACATAAAGCAAAACGGAAACAAGGAAAAAGGAGAATAAACACAAAAACAATGAGCACCTCATCCCGCAGCACATGCTGCGTGGTGGGATGTGCAGGCTCTCTCTCCCCCTGGCTTCCTAGGACAATGAGATGACATGCTGAAGGTGGGACTGCATCTGGCATCATATTTAAACAGGGCTGCCACATCTCAGGAACATGGGTCGTTGCCAGATTGCGGGCTAATTAAGGAGCTTCTTGGATGACCATCAGTGCCTGTCGGTGGGCAAGGTAGCAGGCTGAGGCTTGCTCTGCCACGCTCCCACTGCGAGGCCCTGAAAAGACGAATGGCCACCGAAACCCCCGCGGGATGTCATAATGCTACATATTTCCCTCCAAAACAAAAGATCTTGCTCACGGGATTCCAAATTCTCTTTTCCCTTTCGTCCTCTCTCCTTCTTTTCAAACAAGTGTAAATTACCTTGCCTTTTTGGTCCACTGTTCAAGTCGCCTGTCCACGCACTGTCTGTCCAGTTGTCACAGAAACAAACATCCGGTGAAATTAGTATTTTTGCTCGAAGCAGAACGCAATAATTACCGTTGATATAACAGACAGTGAAGGTTATTTGACAACTTTATGTCCTAATTTTGCCATAAATTATTGTTTTGTATAATTAAGCACTCAAATGACGGGTTCTGCTCCAGAAGAAAATGCTATTACTGCTATGACAGATATTCAGCTTTAACTACCTTAGTGATAACAGTTGCGCTGGTTGTGATTAATTGCAGTTTAAAAGTTCTGCTTTAGCATAGACTGCTCAAACAGGAAGCCTTTCCATTGTTTTCCAACTCCGCACAGTGCCTATTTATGACAGGCGGTATAACATAGTGAAGTATGGCTGGTTTGACAGCAAGTGGGAAGCTGGAATTGTTTACTTGACTTCATTTCTCTTCCCCACTTGCTGCCTTTATTTCGTGCAAGTGTGAGAAAAGAGGTGGTGGGGAAGGGGGGTGTAAGATGTGGTTTAAAATGCAGCTGGCTGGCTGCTTGGCTAATAAGATGCCCATCATGCTAGCTATAGCAGTACTGATTTGAGTCTCCCTCTAACTCTCTCCATGATTACATTCTAAGACCCCAAACCACCCTCCTCCCCTCACTCCCGATCCTCATCTCGTTACGTGGCATTAATGACACTTCAGTCTCTGTGGCTTTCAAGCAGAGCCCTTCCACAGTGAACAGAGCGCTGACATTTCCTGACATTTTCCCAACTAATTACAGTACAAATAATTAAGCATGTTCTTCTATGTAACAAATGAAGGCGAAAGCCGTCTGTCATCCCAGGCCATGATTGATGACACTCTGGGAGACTTTATCTGATGGGTCCTGCCATA
The DNA here is from genome assembly GCA_903067095.1 of Girardinus metallicus. NCBI lineage: Eukaryota > Metazoa > Chordata > Actinopteri > Cyprinodontiformes > Poeciliidae > Girardinus > Girardinus metallicus. The sequence continues at coordinate 1,623 of CAEGAE010081261.1, read as the reverse complement.
AGGTACAGAGAAAGCAAATTTATTAGAACGAACAATGCAAATTTAGAGTCATCTCATCCAGTTATGCGCCGAGGCAATATCCGTGTCAAGGTGAATGTGACAATGAAAGCAAAATATTAGCATTTTGTGGAGCGGGCTGAAGGGGAAATCAGAGCACAGAGATGACAGGCCTAATTATTTCGGCTCACACAGGCCAGGACAGCTGTTTCTGGTGTCCTGAACAAGCCTGTCACACAGGTAACCAAATAGGGCCTGCGTATGAGCCTCTGTATTCGACACTACATGGATGTGTGTGCCACTAATGACCAATGCTAATGTTGCTGCCATGTCTCTAAAAATGTGTCACTGTGCAACATTTTTTTTATATATCACTCAGTGTTTTTCCACATAATAATGTGTTTTAAAATTAATGTTTGCCAGAAAGAAAGTACTTGGCCACCCACGAGCTATTTTTTTTATAAACATCTTATTCATATCTCAGCAAAGCAAATGTTATAAATGGTAAAAAATAATAATAGATAACTGTATTACTTAATTGTTATACTTACATTGTAGAAACTCATATGCTAATTTAACTGAAACAGTTTGGAGAAAGTTTTTGCTTTCAGTCTTAGATTGACTAAAAATGTTAAAGGATATGTAATTTTAGGAAAAAAAATGTATGTAAGTTCACTGAGTCATTTAAGTTATAATAGTTAATGTCAAATTTGTTTCTTGTTTATTGACATTCAGTAAGTCTTAATAGTGATTTTCATTTTATTTAATAAATTTCTGCATTTGGGCTGCTCTGAAGTATTGGTATTTCCTCAATTTCTTTTACAGAAACTCATTGCTAAGTTGTTAAATAGTAGGGTTTTATGACTCAGTAAAACAAAAACAATGTTTAAAGTCATCAAAGACAAATTGAAATAATATATTTAATTCAAAGTTTATTTTGACATCTAAAGGCTCAATGCATTAAGGAAATTTGATGTAAAAAATATAATAATTTTTGCAGTTAAAAAAAAACAACAAAGAAAACATCTCAAACTGATAAGTTGTCGGAGCAAACTGGTCACTGCTTTCAGTGCTGATTTGTATTGTATTTACACACTGTAAAATCTAACGAGTTAATTCAACAAAGTATTGAATTATTATCAAAGTATTGTACTTAAGTTACATTACTTAATCAATGTAACATTACATTGATTAAGTAATGTTACATTGATTAAGTAGCACTAGTTAATCAATGTTACTCATTGATTAAGTAACATTATCCTTTTTATTTATTGCTTACTCTAATTCATCTATCCTAACTTTACAAATTATGATTTGATAACTTTAAATTAACTCAAGAGCTACAATATCTTCAGCAACATAAAATTAATTTTGAACATGTGAAAATTATAAAGTATAAACAATGTAACATCATTTTCAACATGTTCATGTACAAACATTTTTTATTGGAAAAATAACTAAAATGTGCAAATATACAAACTGATACACTGTAAAAAAATCTTGCTGATTTCTTGCTTGTAGAAACAATTGAAACAAATACCTTTTCCAGTAATCTGTTTATTACTGACAAACAAAAACGCTGCATATATATATATATATATATATATATATATATAATTATAATTA
>CAEGAE010081260.1:0-87646 GCA_903067095.1 Girardinus metallicus | reverse complement strand
GATAGATAGATAGATAGATAGATAGATAGATAGATAGATAGATAGATAGATAGATAGATAGATATTCCTTTATTAATGGGGAAATTTGCATTGTTACAGCAGTACAGAGGACAGGACAGAACCAATATAGTAATACTAAAACAGTACAATAAAACATAAGTACATTCCAGGTGTGTATGTTAGGTAAGCAGATAGGTGATGTTGCACAAAGATTAAAGTAAATAAATAATACGTAAATAAAACAGTAATGTAAGTCATATTGCACATAGTGACAGATAGGCAAGTTATGTTATACATGGTGAATTTTGCTATTGTACAAAGTTGAGCACTATGCCAGTGATAAGTGAGTAAAGCGAACGGGTTTACTCACTTATCACTGACGCCACCAGTTATATTATGAAGTATCGCTGCTCTTACTGAAGCAGAGTTTCTGGATAACGTACCCAGCGTGAGTCAGGTTTTGTTAAAGTTTTCATATGTTTTATATTGAAAGAAATTGATCTGGAAAAATTTTTCTTTTACATAATTTTGTTATTTTAGAATTATGTTATTTAAATGAATTATTTTCGCTTTGGTCTTTAAAATACTAAAATTTCCAAAAAAAATTTTTTTAAATATTTCGGTCAATTTGAAGGTGTAATTTTTTAAATATTACATAACTGACGATTTGATCAGCAGCCTTTTTGCCGTTTTACTCGTACTTGAGTAATTTCTCGGAGGGATCCTTTTTACTTTCACCTAAATAAAAATATGTTGAAGTATTTCTGCTGTTACTTGTGTTCAGCTATTTTGCTACTCTATCCGACCTCTGTTTATACCGTACCATAACTTACCTTACATTGCATTATGTAGAAGGAAAATAGCAATCCTGCGTTTCCACTATGCAACATTTATGCATTTAGTGCTATTGTTGTGAACAAAGGTAAAGTGAAATGCTTTAAAAAAACAACAACAAAAAAAAAAGCAATTGTACCGCAGGACACAGAATTACAGAAATAAAAAGCTGGTATGTGCTGCCTGCAAACTAGCTTTGAAACAGGACACTTGTCTTCAGTTTGTCAAGGTAACCATGAGTCAGGACGCATAATGCAGGAGAACATGTGTTAGATCTGCTGTGGTTTTAGCCTGTCTCTGTGTCGCGTAATCCCAGACCGACATGCTGTTCCGATCTGGACTCCATCGTGGTTAGACCATCTGTTGCAGGACTTTCTACTGCTCTAAAGTTAGTTGTTTTATTTTGACTTTGTGTTGGGATCATTAAAACACATTCCTATCGGTACCGTGTCACTACTAAACTTATTGGTGTATCCAGTCTGCACACGCAATAGCAGAAAAATGGGACGAAAGCTGCAGATTGAGTCAGTGTTGGTGGAATAAATAAATATTTGACTTTGATTTTGTGAAACAACTTTAACTAAAACAAGCGTTGTCATCAGAAAATGCTTTGTACTAGGGACGCGACTTTTCAGACCAAAAAGATTGGTGTCGGCTAAAATCTGAATCGACAGGTCAGTCTGTTTTTTAAAGATTGGTGATCGGCCAGAAAACTGCAATTGGTGCATCCCTACTTGGCACCTTTATGACTGATTCAGAGGAAGACATACCAAGTAGCTACCATGCTACCTTTGGGGATAAACGGCCTGTTGCAGGAAGAGGCTAGCAATAAAACTCCCAAGCACCTGTGCTCACTTCCTGGTCAGCCATGCCTTTGGAAATAGCTATGCTGTAATCATTTAAATTAACATCAATAAATATCTTTACTTGTTTAATACACGAGTTCCACTTTTTGGATCTAATGAGTGAAATAAATTAACTTTTCAGTAAAAATTATTATTTATTTTTATTGCTAATTCAAATCCTGACAGTCCTTGACAGAAGCCCGGTTATCCTGCACCGTAGTGCTTGTCAAAGGTTTCCAGATGGGTCCACATGTTGCGCCAGCTGTTGATGACTGGCGATCGCTGATGAAATCCCTCCAGAGCAGAGCTACGTGGAGACGTGCACAATCCCTTACTGGGTTTCCGTGCTGAAAACTGTTGTTACTGACGAAAGTTAAAATATTTGTTGAAAATCTTTAAATCTAGTTTGTTGACACTTTGTGCCTGCTTTGCATGTTTGAAACGAAGCAACAGATCGTAGCAGTGAAAAGGCTGATGCAAAAAAAAACTGAAATATTGTTGACTTCATGCCGTCAACGGTGAAATACTAATCAAATTATCTCATGACAATAAATTGCTGAGCACTATTTATTGAGAACTGTGTTCATCTACAGATGAAAACTAACTGGGGTAAAAACTGTTTATGCTAATATGTGTATTAACCTTACTGCACTAAATCCTGAAGAAATGAGCATTAGCAAAGAGTATTTTAACCAAATTGCCACTTTATCAAGAAAAGTGAGCAGATAGTCCTTGTCTCTCCAATTTCCCTATTTAAGTTGAATTAAATTAATCATCTAAATATAACTTTGCCTGATTGACAAGTAACATTTGGTCTATTCGTGGATAACATTAATATGGTGTGAAAGTCACTGCTTGTTCTTTGGTAGTGACTGTCAGTGCCAAGCAGAGCCAGAGTCTTCATTCTGTGATGTGTTGAGATGTTCTTAAACTGTCTTCAAGTGGCGAGCGACTGAAGAAAAGGAAAGTGCAGTCGCAGCAGGGGCCTGTATCATTCTGACATGTTTCACCCTCTCTGTGCAGAGATTCACTTCAGTCATAAAAGAAGATGCGGGCGAATATTACTGCCGAGCGAAGAACGATGCAGGGCATGCTCAGTGTGCACCCCAGAAGATGGAAGTGTGTAAGTGTTAACTGTCTTCATCAAACTGATCGTGTTTGTCATCATTGTGAATAATCTGTCAATTGTAGCACGTTTCAGTAACAAGTGCTTAGCGTCATGAAAACATAAAAACAATCATACAGCCACCAATTGCAAAGCCAGTAATAAGCACTACGTTTTGTCAAGTGCTATCCTCAAAATCCCCAGATATGTTCGTCGATGTTCCCGTGACTAAGGGGCCAAAGTAGCTCTGAACAGACTGGTTTTTAGCCTTGATGTAAAGGACCTCAGTGCATCAGCTGTTTTGCAGTTTCAAATCGGTAATTAGCTACCGATTTGAGGTACATAGAAGCTAAATTCTGCTTCTCCATGTTTGGTTCTGGTTCTAAGGATGCAGACCATAGCCAGGAGACCTGAGTGGTCTGAAAGGTTGATACGACAGCAGGTCATTAATGTATTTTGGTGCTAAACTGTTCAGTGATGTGTAAACTAGCAAATGCATTTGAAAGTACATTCGCTGAGCTACGGGGAGCAAGTGGGAGAACGTTAGAACTGGGGTGCTCTGCTCTGTCTCCTAGGTTTAGTGTGAACGTGAGCAGCAGCGTTCTGGATCAGCTGCAGCTGTCTGACTTTTTAGGCAGGAAGACACTGTTGCGGTGATCAATCCGTCTAAAGTTAAACACATGTCTAGATTTTCCTGGGACAACCTGGAAATGTTCCTCAGGTGATAGAAGGCTGACTTTGTAACTGTCTTTATGTGTCTCTGAATGCTCAGGTCTGTGTTCATCACTACGCCCAGATTTCTGGCCTGATCAATACTTTCCAGCTGTAATAAAAACAGAAGCTGTGTTCTGACTTTAGATAGTTCCTCTGAAGGTCCAACGATAATATCTTCAGTTTAGAGAAAAATGAAAGACTAAAGGAGCTGATTTAGGTAATTTAGTAGTTGCACAGCAATGCTGTAAACTTTTCATTTATATCTGAGAGCACTACGTCATGTGCTGCTGAAACTAGTTGGTAATGTTTCACAGGTATTGTTAAATGTTTTTCAATAATATGATTGGAACGTTGATGTGCATTGTGGCCTTTACAACACCTGACAGTGTCAGTTATTTAAAAAATTGGTATTGGCCAAAATCAGAATTGGCAGGTCAGGCTTTTTAAAGATTAGTGGTTGTCCAGAAAACTGCAGTTGGTGCATCTCTAGTTGTTAGGTTTATTCTAAATGTCATTTCTGATCCCCCTGCCCCACCCCCGATTTAACCTTTGCAGATGATATTAACGTTGTGGGGATCGTACTGGGAGTGCTGGTGGTGGTGGTTGTGCTCCTATCTATAACGGCGGGAATTTGCTGTGCATACAAACAAGGCTACTTCTCCAGTCAGAAACAGACCGGAAACAAGTAAGATGCCCAAATATGTCGAGGTGTCATGTACGTGAATGTCACCTCGACATCCACAAATATATCCTTTAATTTTAAATTGAGAAACTCTTAATTAAGCTAGCCAGACTACAACAGCTGTGCTTTGATTTGTGTTTGCCAGTTACAAAGTTCCAGCCAAGGGAGACGGAGTGGACTACGTCAGGACAGAGGACGAGGTTTGTACATCCAGCCTACAGAAATCATGCTCAGTAAAAGATAACTTGTTGAAACTGCCCTATTAAATACATCTCAGGCTCAAACAAACACTGACCGCCTCAACAGTCACACTAATGTGAAACCAGCCTGTCAATTTTAGCTGTTTCCGAATAATAACTGCTTAGTGCAGTTTGGAACTATGGCCACACGACGCAGCTTTGAAGATGAAACCTCGAGTTTTCTCTAGTATATTACATCATCACATCGCTGTGATATGACAATCAGGATGAAGGATGTTAGTGGAATATACTAGCTTCCTGGCATTTCCACACGAGCTTAAAAAAAAATGTTAAAATGTATACTTTTTTGATCCCAAAGGGAAAATGAATTAAGTTGCCATTTTGGCTAAAAGGACCAAAAAGAGTAAACGGTGAGATTAATTTCTCAAATTTTCAAGAAAATAAAAAATAAAAAAAATTCTCTGCTGGTGAAAAGTTGTACATTTGTGAGACAAAAACTGATCAGATAGTTGAATTGATTAAATACTAAATGTACCAATATTGAAAATTTTGTCTTGGAAATTAGTAGCTCTTTTCTTGCACATTGACGACTTCAACAGCAAAAATATGTGAAATTAATCTTAAAATTTCTGAGTTTTTTTCTTACAGAATTATGACTGTGCAACATCAGAGAATTTTTTATTTTTATTTTGAAAATTTGCTAAATTTACTACCTTTTTTTTTTTTTTTTTTTACCTTTTTGCCGAGTCTTACTTGCGGGTTTAAGTGCAGAATGTGTCATTATTTCATCCAGTAGATGAATCATAAAGTTAAAAAAAATTCCAAATGTGACTGCGCTAGTACTTCAAATCAGAGCCGTAGCACGACTGGTTCAGCTTCGACCCTCTTGTCAGCTCGGTCCTCACACAGGTCATTCTAAGATGGCAGAAAGGTGATTCTGGTCTGGTTTGAATGCATTTTGGGAAACGGACTAATAGCTGTGAGGTCATGACCTTTAACACTTACCATTCTAAATTAGGCCTGCAGAGTCTCAGAAGGAGTTCTCTCTCATTTTTCTAAGTAGCAAAGAGATGTAAACGCCTTCGGCGACTGTCACATCTTTCCACTTATTAACCATCTTACTGTAAAATAATGAATTTATTAATTTTGGGCCATTGCTTTGTGTGGCTTCCAGCTATAATATGAAAGTGTAATCAGAAAGTGCACAATGTTTCCATTTGAGTATATTTTAGGAGATAAATTTGTTTCGCAATCAGGAAATAATGCAATCAATTATTTGAACTGTATTCAAAACTATATTATTTAGAAGTCCAACCAAAAGTACAATCACTTTTCTAAATGTGCAGATTATCTTTATAATAGTTTCGCCACGATAGTCATTAAATATCCATTTCAACTCCCCCTCTCAGCCCCTTCAGACTAGCCAGAAGCAATTAGCAAACACCTGCTGATATCATTATAGGGGCTACTTTTAGAGCAAATCTGGGAAAAATGTTACTAAAGGGTTAATTGAGGAGAGATGTTGTGATGACTTCCTGTTTTAGAAAGAGCAGGAGTTTTTAAAGAGACAGAGACCCAATTTCAAGATGTTAAATTTCGAAGTCAAATTTCTCTCAATTTTATAACAACTGAAGGTGACATAGTTACTTGACTGTGATATAAAATGATACTGTGTGCCTGGAAAATACATAATACTGCCCCTTTAACAATGAGGATTTTTCACCTACATGTATTTGAAACAGGAAAATTAAGATTGTTTGAATATATATATATATAGTCTCATGATACCAGAATTAACAACTGCTCTTATTTGCTTCTCTCCTTTCTCTTCTCCTCTCATTTCTCCTCCACTGTTGCTTAATTCCATCCATTGTGACGACTCTGGCAAGCGATGCCGCATTCCTTCGGTAACAACATCCCCTCACCAAAAACTCAGAGAGGACAGATAGTTGTGACTCCAAGTCTTTGGGTGTCCCATATGGAACACAAAAAGTCTCTGAGAGGAAGAAAGGAAAAAAAAAAGGAGGAACAAAACACAACGTTGCCAAGAACTCCTGTTACGATGACGGTTAGTGCGTCAACTTGTAGGTCACTGCATCAGGAAGCATTCTAAGAAAAAGCCTGTTGATCCCAACTTTCAACATCCAAAAACAGTTGGCGCCATCTCTCTATTTTCTGTCATGTGTGGAGAGAAATTGACTACAGGAGTAGAAGTGAGTCAAACTAGTGCAAGAGTTTCAGCAGGTATTTATATCTACTGTGACACAGAATACACATCAAACTCAAAGAATCTCATGCTTCACGGGGTATGACAGGACTGATGTCTCAAACTCTCTTGGCCTCTACTGAACTAATTCTAGGTTAATGAATACTACTTTGTGCAGTTTGTTGTAATGGTTGCTGTAGTTTTTTTTTTTCTTTTTCTTTCAAAAGACAAGCACGTGGGTGATGCCAGTCTTTTCTACTGTTGATATAGCAGTCCTTTGGTCCTGGCTTTCAGTGATTCACAGTCTCCACCAGGTGGAAGATGGCCAGCCATGGTTCTGACTGGAGGCTGCGAGCAGCTCAAGTGTGCCCTCGTGCAAGCGATTTCTCTCTAAAACCACATATGCTAGGATCCAACCAGCTGCCTATTCAGGCCTCTTGTGCAAAGTACCAAAGCGCGACCGAGCGTACACAAACAGTCATGCTGGATATTGTTAAGGGCACACGCAGTGTACTTAAGCTATTGTGAAGTGCAAACAACTACATGAGTTTAACACTCACTTTAAAAACAATTTTTCTTAACATAGTGACACGCCCCCGCTCTGTTTTTCTCCCTCTATATCTGTTTGTCTGAATGTCTGTAGAAGGGATATCTTTGGTTTCAGCTGTCTCTGCATTGATGACCTTTCAAGCTCATCTTTTCTGGCTTGTAAAACACCCTGCAGTTTGTGACCACAAGGGGGAGGTGTAGCTTCCAGCTTCCCATCAAATACTCACTCAAAACACATGGCATTGTGTACTAAAGGAGGATTCATGTTGAATTGGTGAATATATTTAAGGTTGCGTCCTTCCGCACTCACATTCTGTGAGCGTACCAGCCACCCTACTGTCCTGAGTCTGTTTGAAGGATGCAAATTTGCTGTTCAGTTTTTATTTCCTTTCTGCTTCCATGAAGATTTTCTTTTTTTTTTTTTTTTGTGCTCTGCTGAGATTCGTAATGCTTTTTCACTGTGCATTTCTGTTCAAGACTTGGCCAGCACATGTGCCTCCACTGCTTTCAGCGTTAACAGGAAATGAAGGAGAATGCCAGTCATTCTGTAGCAGAAGCAAACGCCCTCCTAGCCCTTTACTGTACTGGAATCCAAAACACCTCCTGAACACAAGAGCACACACAAAGAAGCATACGCACACACTTCTCTTATCAGTCTTTTGTTCCATTATGCCTCTCGGGGCAGAGAAAGTGAAAATGGGTGACTGCTATCGTTTAAAATCAGGCTTTGAGAGTGTTTTTTATTAAGTACATAGCTTTTTTTTTTCTCTACCCTCCTTAGCTAGAATCTGTAATTTCAACCCCAAATGTTCAATGAGTCTTCAGTGCACATTAGAAGGAATGCTAACCAGTTCTGGTGAAACACTGAGTGAGGAACTGCAGTGAAGGGTGATGGGAACCGAATACAGGTTCTGGTCTTAATCAAGGCTTGGACCAAATCGTTCAAGACTAATAGGCTGGATTTGTTTTTCAAGCTAAAAAGGGGAGCGAGAAAGAAAAGACAGACTGAGTAAAATCTATACACACTTTTTTTTTCTGTGCAGATGCTTAAAGATTTGCACTTTTGCTTCATTTGTTCTGTTTATTCAGTTTAAGCTTGTTTTTCTCTGCCGGTAGCCCTCTTGGCCTGGACAGCGAGATGACATATGTGGAAAATGGTCTGCATTGAGCCGATATGGTGAATCGACACAAATATCTTCCCCTTCGAAACGGATGGGGGCAGCTTCTTACTAGAGAGACTGTTTTGACTCTGTGTGAACCAAGGGACAAGCACATAAACAAAAGGGAAATTGAAAAGTAGAGTCTAATTATCTTTCTAGTAGAAGCTTCACTTATTGTTCTGTGATTTATTTGCCTGCTATTCCATATCTTCGTTTATCAATATCCCTCTCGTGGTTTCAGCCTCTCATAACTGTCTGGAGCAGAGGAAGTTTTTCCACTGGGTTGGCAGCAACAGGAGGATGGAGAGAGAGACAGAGAGAGAGAGAGAGAGAGAGAGAGCGAACAGTAGGGAGGCTTGGCAGACACCCCTTGTTATTTTTCCTCCGCCTCCCATTGACTCTGTCAGCGCTTGGTTTGGTCTTAGACGGGGCCGCGAGAGCAGAATGGGTTGAGAACAGCATCTATCAGTCAGGACTTATCACAAGAACTCTGGTAGAACAAAAGCTGTGGTCAAGGTAGAGGTTGTCAACACCACATCACCACGATTTCCCCACCCCTAATCTTTTTGGCCTTGTTACGATTGTCAAAGCAAATTTGTTTTCTAAGGCCTGATGGTGATTGTCATCACTGAAATGCAGACAAGGAACAGAATGCATTAAAAGCAAGGCAATTTGGAGGCAAATTTAAATTCCTTCAACGGTCTTTTTTTGCTTGTTTTTTTTTTTCGGAACAGCATCTTGCTTTTCCAAAGGGGTCCTAGCACAAACAAAAAGCGATGAGAACGACTCTGTTGGTCAGACAGAACCGCTGTTCTCAGTTAATGGACTGTGATATCTTCATTTTTACTGCTCAGTCCTTGTTTTCTTTGGTTTTCACTCTTGCTGATTGGATGCTGTTTCCCTTGATATTTCTGACATCTGACACCTTCCGCCATGCAGGAGTTGATTCGGTAAAATGAGGGGAATCAATAACACAAACTAAAAATGGCCGAGTGGATTTGACAGAATTTTTTTTACCTCTTTGGTTAACTATTTATCAATCACAGCAAATGAGTCCATCATATATTCAAGGAAGCAAAGATAATCTCAATATTTATCAAAACTGGGATTTGTCAGGTGAGTGACCAGTCAGTCAAAGTAGATACAAGGATTGTTATTTTTATTTCTATTTGTGATAAATCACACAAGTCTATTTCCTGACAATATATTTAGTGTCATTCTGTCATGGAAAAGTAAAGTACCCTCTCATGATGGAGCAGAACATCATGAATTTTAACCCACTGATCTCAGTATACATGACTCTTTTTAGAACTGGCTCACATAAAAAGTGAAAAGAAACATTTCTAAGCCAAGCCAGAACACCGGTGTTGTGCATCTATGTTGATATTTTATTATGTGAAGTACTGAATTTGCCTTTATATATATATATATATATATGTATATATATATATATATATATATAGGCAATTATTTTGTCAAGAAATGTCTCATTAGACATTATGAGGTAGTTGTCCTTATTTTTTCATCTGAAGAATAAATATAAATAATTTTACCCAAACTATTTCCCTTTACATGTTACTAGTCATACTTTAAAACCCATTCTGAGGAGCCTTAATGTTAGACATTAGTCACTTTAATCCATTTGTTTGGGTTCACAACCCTACCTTATATGATTTGTGAAACTCAAAACCTTTAACCCTTTCCATATTTAATGAGCCTAGTACTGGATTAGTCCATATTTGATCGAAGGCTAGATTAGCAAAGCACTCAGCTTGGTTGTGTGTTATTACCCATTTTAGAGCACATTGAAAGTGTGCTGTGCTGGCCGGTAATGGCAGTAAAAGCACGGGGTGTCTTATAAGCATTCAGTGCATGTGGGGAGGCTTAGTATACCCCTCCTGTTTTTTACTATGCTACCTCATTGCCCCTCTGTTCACTGTCTGGCAAGGGTTTTGTTTGGGGCTTTCAAAGCAGGAATATAGGGCCAACTCTTTACGGGATCAACTACTCAGTGTAAAACTCCCATTATCCCTCTTTTCATCATGTTACAGAACACCCTCCAAAGTCAAGTATTTTTATTTTTCTTATTTCACTTTTGATCCGTTATGGATATATATCTCCCTGATGGGTCAATAGCGAATAAGAGGTTGGGAACAAGTCCTAGGAGACTGTTAGAAAAGCTCAAGACTCTGTTATTGTTCAGTCTGAACTTGAATAAGACGTGTGCGTAGGTGTTCGTAAAAAAAAAAAAAATGAGAAAAAGAGACCGGGGTTATTGTGGTGTTACGATCCCCTTGGATCGGGGTCGTAAAAAGTTTTTTATTTCACAGAGACAGACTCTCTGGAGAAGGAAATGGATGCTTTGCAAGTGACACATGCATCATATGATCGCACGCGGAGGAATTCTCCCCACTCTCCTGTAGAAGGCAACAGCTTCAGAAAAATATGTGATCAATCAACAAGGCTTGTTCCACTACTTATGTCCAAAAATTTACTTCTACCTTTTATTTTCTTCAACAATTTCCTGTGTCAGATCCACTTAAATATGATAGTTTCTTAATCTGCAAATAGTACTCAAGATAACTGCCTGTGTTGTTCTCTACTAGAGCAGAAAATTCCAGACACCTTACTTCATTGGGGTTTTCTGTTTTAGGACGGGAACATTTTTACTTCCTCTCCATCGTACACAACTGACTAGCAGCTTGAAACACACAAAAGAAGAGGGGAATCTTACTTTATATACCATAATACTGAGAAAGAACAGTAAACGTAAAAAAAAAACAGCAGAATCGGGAAAACTAAGAACTTACTAACATTGTTGCAAAACTTGGAACTAAAATCCGACTTACATTTATAAGTACCAGAAGTGAACATAGTTTAAGTACAGATGTGATCAACTTCCTCCTGACTAGCTCCACTCTGCCAGTCTGACTGGTTAACCCTGATTACAGGTTGATTTCTTCATCTGTAACAATAAATTACAAGTTAATTGTGAATTCCGCTGCCCTTCTCAGAAGCTTAATAATAAACCATCCCGATGACAAACCATTCGGCTTCCCAGATTTTAGTAATTTTTCGACTGCGGTTGCATTCAAAACGTGTAGGAAGCATTTTCCTTGTAAAAACCAAAGGTCGCTGGTGGTTGCTTCAAGGAAAAACATTTATATGTGAAGGCAGATTTAAACACAGAATTAATGATCCTGTGGTATTTTGCATGGGAAAGCAAAACAAAGAGTAAACAAACTGGCGGAAAAGTGGGCCTTCAGAGACATGTGTAGCACAGAAATTTGGCATTGCTTGGCACACATTTTTGTGATGTCTGAAATTCCATAAATGATTGTCATTGCACACAGTGTTTTCAAAATTCTACACGTCGGTCTAAATGTCTTTTCTTATTTAGATTTATGTCTTTTGTTTATGAGACCTTCAGCCCCCAGGGTTGAGATAGTTTTTCACACACACTGTTGGAGTTTGGGGAAATTGAATTCAAATACACCAGATTTGTGACCTCCATTAGCTTTCAAGACCTAGAAGTTGTGGGTATCTGAAGTGGTGGATAGTTTGGTGAACAGTAGGGAGCACTGGGGTCACTTTTACAGCCTATTCAATGCTTGGTTATTCCAGGTACTGGTTGGACTCCACCAATGCTACCCCTTCTTCACCAATCCTCTTTGTTGTGTTTATAATCAGGAGCACATATCACCATGATAGAAAACAAGGGAGTGTGGTTCAGAACCGCAGCACCCAAAATTGGCTTTGTGCAGATGACATGGTTCTGTTGGCATCTTTAAGTCATGGATCTGAACAGCACTGGCAGCGTTCCTAGTGGTTTTCCAGACCCCTCCTACTAATGGAAACCCTGGGACAGCTCATACACACTAGTTCATGCCTAGGAATGCCTTGGAATCCCACAGGTGGAGTTAAAAAGTGCTGCTGGAAATGGAGGCATCAGGAGTCCCTTCCTAGATATGTCACTTCCATCCTATCTAATCTCTGAAGTAGAAGAAAATAGACAAACTGCAGGGAAAGACCCCTAGATGCTGCGATTTTGTTAATTTTTCCATGGTTACACCGTACTAAGCACCTCATTAAGAAATAACAAACTCCCAGAAGTGTATTTAATTTGATCAATTGAGTGTGACAAAGACTTGGGTACAGTGAATTGATCAATTGAAAAGCAACCAAAACATTGGTTTTCAGAATGCCTTTTCTCCCAGACTATGTTTGGATGTTGTGGCTCAGAAACTAAGTCTTTTCTATGCAGACCATGAGCCGACTGACCAACTTGTATTTCGTACTGCAGTGCTCAAAGGCATTAATGAAAGTACAGCACAGCCATTCCTTCGAGGCTTTTGTCCTAATCATTTCCTGTAATCACCAGCGTAGTGAGGCGATAAAATGGAATAGCAACTTTGGATTTATTTCAGCTCATTTGAGGTAATTCTTTTTGAGCGTGGCTTTAGGGACTGTGCTGTTGACTAAACCTTGGTCTGTAAGTGTGTGTGCCTGTGTGTGTCTGCATAGCTACAACTGAAGTCCCCTTGTTTCGGTGTATCCCTGCTATAGATGTAATATGTCGCAGGGTTAGACAGCATACATGATGCAGTTTGGCTCCTTAAAAAAGCAGCTGAAAATGAATTAGTTTCTCAAATAGTCCCATGAGGGGTTACCGTCCTGTTTCAACAAAACAAAGTGCTAAGCAGAGTTTTAAGGATTTTTTTTTTTAATGTTGTAAAGAGAAAACCAGAAATTGTTGCATTAAAAAGACTGCTCTCCAGCTCATTGTCAGGCTTTAACTTAACTTTGCATTCACCAAGAAATTTATGTTACAGAAGTACGGTATTCAAGTGACAGGCAAGTTACAAATTGCTGTGAAAAGGCATGAAACTGTTGTGAACCTTCTTTGAAGAGTCAGACATGCTAAAATGAATCCAGGAGTGTGTAGACAACTCATCCAGCAGGTCCTAAAAAACCGTCCATACAACATTTAAAGCGCTGCAGACCTCACGTGGCTGATCATGTTTCAACATTAGGTTTTAAGGCGAAAACAGTGACTGTCTTAGGGGAACACAAAGGCATCACACTTGCTAAAAACATCTTGATAGTCCCCAAGACTTTGCTTGTAGTTGTAGTATGATGACCTGGAGCTGATTAGTTGCTTTTGGACATCCGCGACTTGCCGTAAGTGACGGAGTCATTAATTTTCCTGTATGCCACAAAAAAATTGAAAAAAGTTTTTTTAAAAAGTCAATGAGAATGTCCACCCATCAACTCATAACCTGAGACTCAGGAATACTTACGTTATTCAGCAGTACAAAATTCTGCCTCTGAATGGCTAGGAAGAAAAGAAGGTTTTGGTCTGAAGTTAAAATTCGAATACGACACTATGGCATGACCTTAAACAGGCCATCCATAATATTTTGAAAACAATCCAAGCTAAAGTCTAGCGTGGGCCAAAATTGTTCCACAGAAATGAAAAATGCAGAATTGCCAGTAACTGCAAATGCTTAATGGCAGAAAAACTATTAGGTTTAGGGGGAAATTACTCTTTCACATATGGCCAGATCGGTTTGGCTGGTTTTCTCCACAAATAGATGAAATCATCAGATGAAAACTGGATTTTCTGTTTACTCAGGTCATGCTTGTTTAGTGACCTGAAACAAATAACCGTGACAGATGAACAAAAACAGAAAAAATAAATAAATCTGTAAGAGAGGAAATACTGTTTCCACATCGCTGCAAATGTTACAATACCAGTGTGACCGTGGCGAAAGCGGTGGGAGTTCGACCTATAACTGGTGGGTTGCTGGTTTGAACCCCAATTCTGTCCGTCTCAGTCGTTGCTTTCTCTGGTTAAATATTTCCCCCGCCTCTCTTTTGTCAGATTACCCCGGGGTAACTGTGGCAAAAGTGTATTTTTCCACCATCAGTGTGTGAATGTGTGTGTGAATGGGTGACTAAATGTTTTGTAAATTACTACACAAGTACAGACCATTTACCATACTTCATTACTTCAAATCAACTATATTTAGCAATTGGTTAATTCATTGGTGAATTAACCAATGATGTAACATTTGAATTCACTTGAATGGGATTGGTTTTAACAAAACAAAAGCTAATCTAAAAATGCATTAGCGTGTCCATTTGGCAAAGACCCAATGAAATTAGCCCAAATATATACATGAGCCGAATGAAATACGTGATTTCTGGTAGACAATGCATTTCAGAGATGGCAAAGCAAGTGAGCACAAACACTTCACCTCAAGCTGATAATAACCATGCAGGTCTGTGATTGTTTGAAAACTGAGAGAGAGTTACAGAAATATAGCCACCTCTGGAGGACGTTCTCCGGCCAACCAACATAATCCTTAATTACAGAGGGCTTTGAATCAATTACCACTCACTTTCATGTGGTTTGCAGATGGCAATGCTCCGTCTTGCTCACCACACACTTTTCTTGCTCCTTTGTCTGCAAGATGCCTGACAGAAAAAAAAAAAAAAAAAAAAAAAAACTAAATGCAGTGTTGCCTCATTGATAATTTGAACCAGAAAAATGGTCATTTCCTAACAATAGGGCTGGACTGTTTCACCAAGACAAACCCGAAACCAGCCCCAGCTTCGCAAATTTTGAGCTGGACCGTTCCCAACGCTGGGCAGAAACCGCAGAAACCCTGGTCTTTCTGACATGTGGTGAAAGTGTGATAGAGGTATGGAAAACATGAGCAAGGGGATAGAAAGGAGGGCTGACGATGGATAGAATGTAGGACCTGATGAAAATCGGATTTGGAACGGGACGAAGTGATAGCAGAAAGCGGACGAGGATGAGTGAAAGAGCAGGAATGATGTGAATTAGATGGAAGCGTAAAATAAGAGAAAAAAAAATCACTGCCAATTGATTTGAAACCATGTGGCGTCTTTGCAGTTTAAGCCAATGTCAACAGAAATTTTCAGGGGGTCTTGTGTTTGTTATAGACAATGAGTATTTGTCATGAATTACCCTTTGCCACAGACTCATTGTTCATCGGGTGACATACTAGTCAAGCCAAGTGGCAGGGTCAGTAATGCCCCTGATATCCTGCAATAGGATAAACGTTCAATGCCAACTTAAAAGTTGAGACCTTTTTTAAAGTGTCAAGTGATAACTCATTTTGTCACACAATGTAGGATCCATCCAATCTGCTGTCAACATTGTTTCCAGAAGATTAGGCTTCATCTACGTTATTTTCTGACTGGAAGGTAAGCGGAATGGATGTTAAGGAGCAAGACGAGGATGCACTGATGTCTGCCAGATTGTTGTATTGAGAGGATGTGTTTTGAATACTATGTCCCTGTCTTGTGACCGCCTCCTGATTTAAACCTCATGCTTGAAGAGAAAGCAGGAGTAGAAAGTTCTGAGGGCCGCAGTAGCATTGAGAAATCTTTACATTTTCTCTTTCTTTAGTACTTCTATCACCACCTGGCACTTTGAAGGTATTTAGTTTTTCAAGCCTTCTGTTTTTTACAACCTGTGCCTGCTGGAGGTTCACTCTCACCCCTTTTATCAATGTCAAATCCAGCTGCTGTTTTTGAAAAAGAAGCAGAATAGAAAAAAAATAAAACAATAAATGATAGGGTGATAAATGTATGTAGCAAATAAACTGGCAACATGTATGAGCTTGTGTTGTTTACAAAGACTTTAAAAGTGTTGGCTTTACAATCTGATAACTTGAATTTGACTTCATTTTAATGGCAGCCTAGAATTTACAACTCATGCATTGGCTGTGGGTTTGGCCTTCTGCATTTTTGCAATTGATGTAGTTTCTTTTTACGTCAGGAATGGTAGAGTCTGGAAGTCCATCTCACCTAGGTTGTAATCTGTAACCTTGCCACAAGATGTCAGTAATGTGCACATCTCAATAGCCTATTTAACAAAACACTTCAGGAACAGAGTTGAAGAGAGACACCTTCTGGTCGTAACTCTGATTTCTGAATGAAATCTCACTGCCAACATTCATTTGGAGCCCATATTGATAAAACATGAGATTAGAAGCGGACTCCAGATCGGATTATAGGCCATAATTAGTTACCTTTACTAGTTCACCCTTTATATGCCTAGGTAAAATCCTAGTGGGGTTCGCATTAAAATGTTAGCTGGGGAGACAGCAAAAGCAGCCCCTACTAAGATTTTTACCTCTGTGTTGCAATTATTTAAGGTTTTCATTTGGTACATATTAAAGTAACAAAACACAATCCATCAAATCCTTGAAATCCTTTTGCAACTGGCTTGCAGATAAGAAGAACATAAAAGTTGCAAAACTTTCTTTAGTGCACAGATGTTTTCTGTTTGCAGCATATAAAAACTGACATCTGTAAATTAAAGAAATTTGTAAAATATTAGAAGCACTTGGAAAACCCTAGATCTGTATGCCTATTACTTTTCTGACAGAGGATCAGTCATTACATTTCTTCTAAAGGGATGCTGAGTGGAAAAAGCCAGGTGTAACAAAGTAAAAATCCGCCGACTTTTTTTTCTGAGGCGGTACCAAGTCCAAACTCTTTTTCCAAATGTAGGAAGAGTTCATATTCCCCTCCAAGTGAATACAGTATTCTTTAACAATTTCTTAATGAGATTTTCCAAAGGGGGGATGTATAAATGTGTGTCTTATAAAAAAAAAAAAAAAAAAACAGGCTCTCTGGCATCTTTCCCTGTTTCCCCTCTTGTTTATGCACTCAATACTGTTGGTCACAAATATTTATTATTTTCCTTGTTCTTACTTCTCTCATAATCATATGGGTGGTTTTAGATTACAACTCAGGTTTTGTTTTATTCTAATATCACATCCATACTTAAAGGAAATCTCTTCGTTGATGTTTATGCATAAATTCAGAAGAGCCAATACAGAAAAATGGGAAGGTTTTACAAAGCCAAACAGAAGCTGTGATTTGAAGATTGTGGTGGTTGAAAGGGAAGTACTATCTAAATTGAGATTGTAACTAAACCACGTGCTAATAGGACGTCAACAAACCGTAAAATATATGATGCCAGTGCCTTTTTGTTACTAACAGCGTCTGTTTGTGTCCCTTTTGGGCAACTTCACTTCCTAGCAATTTGAGTCACGTCTCTTCTCATTGCCTGTTTCTGATTTACAACTAAATATCCTTATCAAAGAGACAGAGTCTCTCCTGTCCTTTAATGCTGGAGCCACCCTCTGCATATCTGCTCCATTTGGAAATGTATACATATTTTAATGCATTAACTCTACAAACATTTAACAAGGTGTAGAACACATGACCCTGGTACAGAGGCCTCTGTCCTCGACATGGCCATTACGGGTTCGAGTCCCAGCCAGTACTTGGTGTGTTTTATTCTAGATGTAATGGTGAACACAGAAGAAAAGTTCACTATATGCACTAAATAGGTCCTTCATAAAATTAAAAAGGTAAGTAGAACTGTGCTGAGTCCTTTGAGTTCAATTCATATGCGGTGAAGAAGAAGATGAGCTTGAGGCTTTGGGCTACATGCGGGTCTTTGTGGAGCTATCCAGTAACACCATGGAACAGAATACATATATATTATAATAGCAATAAGATGAGCAACCTGCACTGAAAGGTGGGAGGCGACTTTTCTCATATCTGTTTTTGCTAAACAGAAACAGCCAATGAGAGGAGACTTCCTGACTCAAACTGCCAGGAAGTGAAGTTGCCCAGAAGGGACAAACACAGACTCTGTTTGTGCCTAAACAAAAAAGGCACAAACAATGCATATTTTCCATTCCTGGATTTCCATTTTTTAAATCCAGCTGAGCACACAGTCACATTTTTCTCGTTTATTTTCTCCTGCAGACCAGCTTTCAGTAGATGGTATTTTTGCAAACTGCCCACACAAACAGTTACGGTCTTTTGGAATTTCGGGAAATTCTCAAAATGTATATTTGTATAATACTTATATAAATATATATACAGTTTTCCCTGATTATACAGTTTTCCCTTTCCATCAAGATTTGGCATGAAAGCACCTCCGGTTTGGTCACATTTATCAGTCTGTTGGTCATATCCATTTATAAGAGGCAGAGCACACCATGGAGAGGTCGCCAGTCAGTCACAGGGCATCACAGAAACACCACAACAGAAAACCAGGATTCCACACACTCACTCCTAGGAGCAATGTAGAGAGACCAACTAACATAAAATGCTTTTATTGGATAAAGTGGAAGCACTTAGAGAGAACCCACTCATGGTTGGGGAGAACATGTAATCTCCACGCAGAATGACTAAGCAAGCACCTTCTTTCCGAAATGTCAACAATTGTGCCAAAATGCAGCCAAAATAAATTGTAATCACAGTATATTTATGTTTTAATGAAGTATTTGATCCAGTATCCAGGGTGGAATTATTAAAAACTGTATTTTTTGTGATTTCTGTGAGAAAGAACTGAATGAATTTATTGTGGATTTTCTCTAGCCCAGAAAACAAAAATATATATAGCAGAATTAGCCAAGCAGGGATTTTGCTGGATAATATTTCATAGCCCTAGAACTCTATAGCTATGAAGCATGGTAATGCCACCATTATGCTGAGGGTTATGCTAACAACACAGCCACATTTCATCAAGCAAACAGAGATGGACGACTGCTTTGATATTCCACTACAACTTACCTGCTAGATATGTAAATATTTGTGCTGGTGTAGATTCTCATTTGTCCAGACCCTGACAATCCTAAGTGTTTAGGAAGAAGGCAACTGGAGGTCTTGTCTTGTTTATTGGAGACATTCTTTCAAGCCTTTTGGCTTGTGACTGGATCTATGTTCCAAAAAGAACAAAGATCCAAAATAAGCTAGGGGGCTTGTTTGTCCAAGGATGCTAAAAGTTTCTGCAAAGTGGGCTGCTTTTTCATAAGCCATAATAAGGAAACACCAGTTTAGCATATTTGTCTTAAAGCAGGATGAAATCAACGATCTAATCACCATTGAAAGGATTTTTTTTTTTCATTTGCTTATTGACGTTGCCTTTAGGAATATAAACACTTTACCAGCTGTCATAGTGATCTTGCAAAGATTGTATTTGACCCACAGTTTTAGTCATGTTACTAACCTTATAGGCAGATTTACTGTTTACATTGCTTGTAAAAGAGCTACTGTGCTACATAACAGAGGACCAAAACTCCACCAGGCAGAAGCTTGAGGCTAGATCCTTTTTTTTTTCTCCTCACTGCAGATTTCCATGTTGATCACTGGTGCATGTCAGACCATTGGGAGAACAACGCATGGGAATGTACTCGGCAGAGTCTACATCGATTAATCTGCTAATCTACTCCATGTGACCCTCCTCCTGCTTGCCTTCAACCCTACGTATTACACAGCTCAAAATACGATTATTGTAATGCTGCTGAGGTCCTAAAATTGGCGAAATATTTCTCAGGCCAGTGAGACACAACAGCACGCTCCAAGTCTCTGCTTGTTTAGTTCAGCTTGGCACATCCGAATCTTGCTTTTTGCTAAGTTTGTCTAACATTTTTGGTATGTCATGGCTGGGTTGTCTTTTTGGCAGCACAGTGATCCTTGTCCATCATCTGCGAAATACATAAAAGTTCATTTTCCCAGTGCAGAGACTCAAACTTTACCCCTTCAAAAATTCTGAAGGGAAAGTGCCAAGGCCCGACTCCTGCCTCATCTGCAACCTCAGATACACTTCATCCATTGTGACCCCTGCATCTATTCTGTGTTTCTCCAGCGGTGCATCCCTTGCTCCACAAAGCGTATCTGGAATAATTTTTTCTTTGCCGTAAGAGTGGAGTCCACTCGGTAGAACATAGTAATTCTGGTAGTACAGAAAGGCAGCACAGAACGGGAATGTAATTGATTGGGTTGTTTGTTAACTGATGGCATCAAAAGATACTGAAATGGAAACTGCCTGGGCTGTTGTGATGAATGTATTAGTGCTAAAACACTTGTTCTCTTGACTTATGATCATTTGGGAAATCAAATTCTGAACCCAGATGGTAAAGTTTTTTGTCTCCGCTATCAGTCTAGACTCCATTTATTTACACATCTGTGCTTGCCTGATAAGCAAATTGTTGCCATTACCACGGGTGCGAGAGGCCGGTTGTGTTTTTTCCCTGCAGAGTAGATAAATAAGCAGTGAGAGGGAGAAAGAAAGAACTAGAATTCACCAGCAAAAATGAGTGCAACCACTGTGGGAGATGTGGTGAACATCAAGAAGTGGGGGCGGATGGTTGGATGGGTGGGTGGGGGTTGAGGAGGGAGAAATTTGGCATCACTGATGGAAACGGGGTCTGGAATCGGCTCTCGCTCACACATAAACACACACGCACGCACAAAGAACGGAGCAGACAGAGGCACCCACCACTTAAGCGACATTGCAATAGCCATTTTAAGGAATTCCTATAAAAACCACAGACGTTATTAGACCTTATTGAGGAGAGAAAGTTATGACAAAGACAGGTTAGGAATACAGGAGTAAGAGGAAGAAAATGCAAGAAAAATAAGTGAGACAGTGTTTGTTTTTCAATCTGCTTTTTTTGTGTGCCTTTTTTCACTTTGCTGCATTCAATGTGAGCAGAAACTGGGATCTTCTCTCTGGGGAAGTAATTGGTGGATGACAAGAAGGTGTGAATGCCAGTCGGTAATTAATTTAGACCCTGAAGAGATGCGTCCAAATGATTTTAAAGTATATCTTTGATTAAAAGTTGTATGAAGTTGTTATTTTGTCTGATTTTCTTGCCATTTTCTTGTCATTTTTATTCAGCACAAGCTCAAATTAGTTGGTTCTAAAGGCTGAAGCTCAACGAAAGTTAAAGATCAAAGAGGACGTCTGCTGTTTAAAGTCTCACAAATGTCCCAGTAACTATACAAACACATTTATGTGAAACTTTAAACATTCTTCTTTTTGATAACATGGAAAATAAAATGTGGCGTTGCAGCTCGTCCATCATTATTTCCTCCTCCTTTAAACTTATGAAGTAGTATTAGTTGTTCCTCTCTGCCTTGATTGCTGTGTTTACTGTACTATTGCAAACCACACATATGATGAAACGCCATGGCGTATGCTGCAGTGGGAGGGCCTTTACAGGAGCTCAACTCTGTGTGCCTTGTGTACTGTGAAGACCGTAATCAAAAACGAACATCCCGAAACCACGTGACCAACGGTTCAACTTCAGTCTGACACTTAACCCTTAACTAGGCCCTTAAACTTTTAGCGGAATCTGTAAATCCTTGGTATTTTCTGATGCTGGACCTATTTTGGTACTTTGTTACCAGAAGATGTTGGAGAGTGTTTGAACCGTTACATTTGCTTTTTGCTTTACTTCATAAAACTGAACTCGTCATACCAACTGACCGTTTAGACAAACTATCAACACCCAGCAACGACCTCCGAAAACCATCTCCTGTCAAAATCTTTCAGGCCAGACCGTCGTGCAACAGGAACAGAAGGGGGGAGTTTATCTGTCTGTCTTGTGACCTTAAAATGTCCACTCAAAGCCAACAACCACAAATGCATCAATGCATTCCGTTGACTGTTATTCTGGCATTATGTCTATTTGCACTGCTCTCAACTGAGGAGCTATGAAAAACCGTCTAAACACAACTATTTCATACCATACAATCCTGAGCCAACATTAGCAGAGCTGAATAAGTGCAAATATGGTGTAGGCCAAAGCAGATGTTAGAGACTGCAGGTCTCATCTCTCTAGTTTTTTTGACTGTCTTGATTTGTTTTGTCCTTAACTTTTTAAAATGTGTTATCTTTGTCATATTCATTTGACGGGGGACAAACAAAATCACCAAATAACGAAAAAAAGTCACTTTCTTAACTTACCACAAATATTATCAGTCGGAATGTTGATAAATGTTTGTTTCTGCCTTCTGCTTAAGAAAAAGCCTTTTGATTGTAAAGCAAGCAAAAGTAAAACAGATTTTCTTTTGTTTCGAATAATTCTGATCCACAACCATTTTTCAACATTGAAGTGTGCAATTCTCTTTTGTCTAAATGTACTCCTGGTATTACCATGTAGGCCATACTCAATCCATTTTTGGAATAAGTAATGAGCTGAACAACAGTCCTTGAAGTATTGTTTTATACTTCACTTTTAGCCTCTGTTCAAAACATATAAGAAAATATAAGTAAAACCTCCTGTACATCACATTGTTTCCATTTAATTAGTCAGAAGTACAGAAATCATCTATTGTTTTCCTTCTACTCTACGGTTATACACTACTTCGTATTGGCCCATAAGATAAAATCCCAACAAGTACATTGAAGTTTGTGGTTGCAATGTGACAAAATTGAAAATAATGTTCAACAGGCACAAATAGGTATGAAAGGCACTGGGTGTTTTTGTGTAATTTAGGTGAACTGACTCTTTCACTAACCATGACTACCCAGTTAAATCTAATTGAAAACAACTTTGTTTTCTTTTTCCTATTTTTTAAACAGCATTACATATTTTTGTCTACAGAGTAATATCAATACATACTGACATTAGGGGTTGTATCCACCTTCAAAGTTGTTTCAAAGACTTTCATAGATTATTAGAGCGGTTGTATTGGATTAGAGCCTGTTTCTTTTGAAGCCCTCCACCACAATTATATTTCCTTATCTCAAACACAAGAACCTTGTTCTTAAACTGATGACTTAAGCACAAGTGAATGCCCTAGTCTGATTTTTTTTCCTCTTTAAAATACACACACACACACACGCAAACAAAGATACTCGAGGTTTTCAGTCGTACAGCTCGAAACCTAAATAAACACGCAGGCTTCCAAAACATACACAGTCGCATTAGAGCGACGCGTCAGACAAGTCCTGGAGTTATGCTTCCTCAGCAGTGGATGAGTGATTTGAAAAGAAAAGCGAGGTTTGTGGGTAAATACTGCACATACACTGAGGCACTTCAGGTTCAACAGCGGGCTTGCGAGAGATTGTTCGTCTTGCTCTTGACGGATCAGGAAACCTCAGTTTGATACCCATCATTCTCACATGCTCTTTAACTACCTCACAATTACAGTTCCTTCTTTGAGCAGAGATTTCAGGTCCGTTCAGTGATCCACATGATCACTTCCCTCCCCTCTGTCAAATAGCCCCTTTTATTCCTCTGCTGAAAAACAATGGCAGAAATCCTCCATCTGGTTGTAGTTTGAATCCTGTGCCAGTTTGAGTGGGAGTGATACAGAAACCTCGGAGGGGCTTGGGAAAACATCAGCTCGCAGTCGAGAACACTGGTTGCATATTTTAAGCTACTGTAGCAACAAACATGCTCACTGAAACTTACTCGCAGACACACGGATTTGTATGGGAAAATGCAAGGCCATAGCTGCTTTTAAGGTATTTTTGTGTGAAATATGAGGACTAGTGTGTTTTTGGGAAGCCTAGAATGAGAAGACATTGTGTGATATGAGAAACAGAGGTAAAGTACCTCATGTTCCGGACCAATGGGAAGAACAGCGATGGAATGCCCCATAGTTTTTTGAATGGAATTTATCTCACTATACCTGTGGAACTAATAGCAATAATAGCAAGCCAGCAAAGTCAGATGTACTATGAAAATATTTGCTGGAATGAAAGAGTGGGAGAAGGTTCTGTTTGGAGGTTCATACCTTTGGAATGGCGTGCTGTTTGGCCAGGTCCTTGGACTACCATTAATCAGAAGATTTTGGGAACGTGAAGAAAACCTTAGAGCAAAGGTTTTCTTCACAACAACTCTCATTGTTTCTGTTTGATGAACCGTAGCCGGATTGAATAAAGTATGCAAATGCAGCTGTTGCTCACGATCATTAAAACTTACAGTGCACCCAACTGATTTAACATGTTTTCTTTTTTGTTTTTTTTTCCACTCCTCAACAAAACACCTCAGCAGTCTCGGGAAAGTAACCATATTTTAAACTAAATGAGGAGCACCAAGCCGCGTTGTGGATTTAGAAACATGTGTCTTCAGTGTGCATGAAGCCTTTTTAGAGCCAGATGAAGTGCTTCAAAAATGCATGGCTTTCTTGCAAAGACACTTTTTTCTTCTTCTTCTTTTTGTTCTCACCCGACAACAGTGCTATGCCAAAGGTTTTATGAGGGCAGCGAGGATAAGGAGCCAGAATGTGGTATGGAAATGGTCCTGGTAGCATTAGGGGATTGGTTGAGGCTTTCCACTGATGCAAACACTCCCCTCTGCTTCTCACTCAGTATTTCTTTGAAGTCAGGGATGATTTTCCTTTGGCCTTTTGCAACTGTGGAGCAACATGAAGCGGTTAGGCCCACAACTGAATGTGTTGCAGTGCATGTGTACATGTTTGTTATTACATCCTTTTTTTATTATCTGCAAAAGAGACAACATTGTATAACTGCTGCTTCCAATTCTAGTTCTATTTGCCACTGATGTATCTAGTTTTCCTTTCTGAGCCGCATCAAAAAGATTTGGTGCAGAAATTGTGAAGCTAAGTTAGTTTTTGTAGTTTGTACATGCTTTTATAATCAGTTGTCAGGGTTATTGTAGATTTTCCTGCAGATATCCCTGGTTCTTCTCAGATTTATATGAATCACTTCTGTCCCTGGACAGTTTGCCAATCTATCAGCGTGTTCGGGTGTGCGTGTGTGTGTGAGTGCGTAAAGTGCTTTGAGTGACCAGTAGGACTGGAAAAGTGCTAAATAAGTTCAGTTCATTTACCATATACTTTGAGTTTTTTTCTTCAATAAAAAGGTTTATAGCAGAAATAAGTTCATACTCCTGAAAAAGTTACTAAACACTGAATTCTATTTGGAACCTAAACAACTTTACTCTGTGTCTGATAAGAAAGCTTGACAGAGTAGATGAGCGATAAGGGTTGAAAACAGCAACAACTAACAGCGGCTGACACCAGACGTGACCCTTTGAACCTTCCAAGCACTTCATAATTGGGTACATTTCCGAGGTCACAATCGGTCACGGTGAGCGCACGGCTGGAAGTCAGGAGGCAGTGATGGTCTGGTGGCTTTTGACTGACGGATGCTTAGCTGGTGGCTAAATGCCACCTTTAAAAAAAAGTTCATGGAGACATTAACTGTGCAAGGTCAGATTCCTTCCAACGGGGAAGAATGCAAAATTCTCTCAGAGATCTAGGTGAACGGGCCATGCACAGAAAAGCAGCAGAGTTTTCGGTCTCACAGATACATCTCCCAGCAGAAATGTCCGTGCGCAGTAAGCTGACTGGAAACAAAACCCGGTCTTTATTTCCCTGTAAACCTTGGTCACCAGAGCTACCAGTGGGCAGACTCCTTTAACTTTGTAGATCAAGCTCCTTCTAAAGCTGTGGCTGTGTGCTGGGCAACACTATATCACACAAATCATTCCCTCACTTTGACTTTCATCTTTATTCAACTTTGATATCAAAGACAGAATTGCTAATGTGGGAGGAATGAAAGAAAGAAGGGAAAGAGCTGGAAATGTGGAGGTTGGGGGTCGAAATGGGGAAATAATTGGGGAAGTATGGCTTCCAAAAGCTGCATCTCTTTTTATTAAGCTGGGAGACTGCATTCAGGTTTGAAGATCAAACGTTTGTCGGGTTTTTCTTTTTTTTTATATATATATATTTTCTCAGACCACAGGGAATGAAAGAGCTGAGGTTTCCTGTAGCAGCCTGCGCTCCGTTACCCAAAGATGCCGAGCAGCTCTACTTTGCCAACTCTTTCCCTCTTCCTGCAATATCTCTCATCATTAAACAGCCTTGTCAGTAACTGGATGCCAGTTCAGATGTTTTTGTGAGGCTTGGTGAAAGCAATTTACATCGTTTAGCAAGTATGCAGGTAATATTTTCTCCTCTGGAAGATTCCAGAAGCAGAGTGCTAGACCTGCTGCTCATGTAGTCACTGCTGGGTTTTATAGCCAGCAGTTATATTCTCTTACCATTAAGTGTTCAAGAGGAACTATTAAATTTTAAAAGCTCATTAACAAGTTAGATTTGTTTTTGTCTCAAATTGAATTACTTCAACACTTCTTTATCTAGAGAGGACTCTGGTTTCCTGTCTGATATGAAACATTGAATCTTTTTTCCAGTACCAGACCTTCTTTCTCCTAGGCATGTGATTCTGCATGAGCAAACTTCCAAATATATAACTATCTTTAACCCACAGCATTTTATTTTTATTTATTTTATGCTAAATGTTATTAGCAACCACGATTTATGTTGTTTAGTATCAAAACACCTCAGTCTCATGAAGGTAAAGTTTGTCTCTTAAAGTTCCATCCATCTGCTCCTATTTTGTGAATCTAATAGTAAGCTGAACATAAGGGTCACTGCATTAAACTCAACACCATGAATCTATTTATTTGGCTGCATTTTGAAATACAAATGATAAGGAAGCTTTGTCAACATACCGAGGCTGGCGAAGTTGCTAATGACAGTAACATTAGCATGGACTTCAAGATTTCCTATTGGCACTGAACTAGGAGACTATTTCATAGTTCTTAATCTTTCTGGACTTGTACACCAATTGTTAAAATGTAAGCTACTTCACGCCTAAACATGATTATGGAACAAGGAACATAGATTCTTTAAAAATCAGTTTGAGATTTGTAAAAACCTTTAGCGTTTCTAATATGTCTTGGAATTAGCGTAGAATGAGACAAGCATAAAACTGAATTACATGATCTGGTCACACCTTGATTATAATGAGGAGTTAAGCCTTTACTCGGTTTGCATAGATAAAAAATGTACCTTTAGTTTTTCCCAACTACTGTTAAGATTTTGTCTCATTCTTATGAAGCCTTTATTGGATATCATGAGGTCGATGTATCGCTACAGTCATACGTTACACGTTTTATTGGGAAGTAGTGCAATAGATCTTCTTTTTTTGAACTGTGACTGATTACCCTTAAGTGATTTTAGCAATGCAGTGTGAGTGTCATTTTATTTTTCTTCCACAAGAATGAGGAATTTATTTAAAAACAATCACAAAAAAAAAAAAAAAAACTTTTGGGGGATCTTCGTTTTTCGGAAAGAACTTGTAAAGTTCGGAAAGAACAGCACGCCACGTAATCCAGATGTCTCAAAGACAATGTTCTATATTTAGACAACATGTGCACCTTGCACTGCCTGCGAAGACGGCAGCACCCGTCTTCGTGTCTGTTTTCATTTAGCCGCCTTGGATGGGCTTTGTCTCAGCCGCTCGTCAACCACCCCCAGAGAAGCTTAGGTATCCAAGGATGTGTCTCGCTCGCCTGTCTGTTGTGTAAGTTTTATTCCTCCGTAACTCTCATATTCCTCCCACCAAGCCCTCCCATCGTCCTCTGCATGCCAAGCAGAGAGACAAAGACGCTGCTTCATCCCCCCTTTGGTATGGTGATTATCTAAGCGAGGGCCCATGAATCTAAACTAACTGCAGACTCTGAAGAATGTCCCCTCCGTCTAGCTGCCAGGCCTGAGATAAACACATCTGATCTCGCGAATCACCTTTTAATGAACCATGAGATGTGTGCGGACTGATGGCGTCTCTTATCATAACCTCTCGAATCGGGCTCCATTATGTTAGACAGACAGATGCAAGCTCAATTAAGCCGCAGTGCTTTCAGACCCCACAGCGCAGAAACCTGCGACTCGCTTCTTCTTTTAACGGTCGACTTTACTCATTAAAATGATTTGGTTATTAATGAATCTGTCCTCGCACAGAGAACAGACTCGTGCTGTTTTGTTTATCGCTGGCAGGAGACTGGAAGTTGATCTCATTCAACACGCCACAATAATCTAAATGATTACTACAAAGAAGTTATTTTTTTCTTGTTGTAATCATAAACTCTTCTCTCAATTGTGTCATTCTGCAGAGCAAACCTATGCATCTTCCAGTGCAAATTTATCTTATTCTTTTCAAATATCATTGCTCTTCTTTTATTAAGTTTTAATAGTTTGTCTCAAACATTCAGACAGTGCAGATGACCTTATAGGTCACGTTTGAATGATATAACTTTGGGAATTTTCCCCTCTCCGTGAACTTTCCCGTGCTGACAAGCCTTTCATCATTACATCTCATCTCGCTGCAACCGAGGCATTCCACTGGTGTGTGTCTCTGATCACCACCTGATGACTGGATTGTGGAGATAAGAGACGAACAATGGGGAGATCTGGTTCTAATATATATGTAAAGGCTCAATGTAATCATCAAGGAAGGAAAACTGAACAGCAGAGTTATGTGAGATTGGTTGATTGAGAGAGACAGATCTTTCTTTCTCACCGACAGGATCAGATGGTAGGAAGGAAGGACGGAAAGCTGAGTTAACCCCTGGATCTCAACGGCATCCTAATCTTGTCCTCCTACAAACCTGAGTTGATTTACTCGTCTTCTCCATATTAACTGCCTCTCTAAACAGAATTTCTTTTTCTTCACCTCCTTAAAACTCCTGGTGAGACTGGACATCTATGACATGTGCGACTGAGTGTTAACCAGCAGTAAAAAAAAAACAAAAAAAAAACTCTGATTTTCATTGAGATCATCCACGCTTGTCTAACTAGAGAGAAACCCGTTTTTATTTATTCAGTGTTGTTTTATTAGGTACAGCCTGTCTGTTGCGTTGGCCTAGAAGCCTGATATTCATCAAACTGACAAATTATTGCAATCTTGATGCTAAACCAACTTGCAGGTTGAGCCAAACGTAAATCATTTTGCAAATAGCTTGCACAATGTATTCTGTCAAGAGGATTTATAAAACAGCAAAACTGACTAGACTTTGTGGTGGTCTGTCTTAGCCTTTCTGTGGACTTAGGCTCAGTTTCCACCTGATTTTGTCTTGGTCTTGTAGTTAAACATTGTATATTGTTTCAGCATGTCTCACCAAAACATGGCAGACATCGAGAAGACAAAACAGAAATTGCCAAGAGCAAAATCTCTAAGTCACATGAACAAACATTATATTCAGTATTTAAAGAATATCCATCCATCCATTTTCTTACACCCTTGTCCCTAGTGGGGTCTGGAGGTGTACCTATCTCCAGCGACCATTCGGGCGAGAGGCGGGGTACACCCTGGACAGGTCGCCAGTCTTATTTAAAGAACAATCCAAAAAAATGTATCAGTGAGCAGACACATGGACCTGACAGATCCAAATTGATCATTTTCAAATTCAAGGCTCCCAGGACAAAGCCTATGAGAGTCTAGGGCCACATAAATGTAATTTTCAATATAAAGTTGCGAGCTTAAATATTGTTTTATTAATCAAATCAAAGCAGTTTTTTTGTCTGTAATCAATGTAAAAAGATGTTCATTGTTATTTAATTTTAAGAAGTACTCATCAAATGCAGAGAGAGTTATTTATTAATATTTTGACAATTTATTAATGTATCAATTATCAATACATTCAGTCACAATTGGACCTTCGAGGATATTTGGGATCTTGAAGATGAAAATTACTTTGACATCCCTGATCAATTGAATGGTAGCTAAGAGCTTTTTGGCTGTCAATTTGTTGGTATTATAATATTCATATTTAAAACTAATGAATTTAAGATATTTTATACACCTTTTCCAGGTGTTCCAATAATTGTGATGGGCGCTCTATACAGTTGCGCCTTAAAAAACCCACATGAAACTTAAATGTAGCGCTTGCAGGCACACGTGTACAGTGAGTTAAGGCCACAACTCAGCATAAAATCACAAGTTGATTCAGACAACGTGTCTTACATACTCATATGAAGTAGAACTGGGCAATATCCCAGCCCTTCACTTGTCGTGAGCGCCTGACACTTCCCAGAGCTCCCAAAGCTGTGTGCTCTGACCTGTTGTGCTCTTTGGTGGCTTTTACAGCCTTCATCGGACCAGACTTGCGCTCACTGCAGACAGCACCCAAGGGACACATCAACTGGTTTTCTCACAGCTCTTACATGGCCCAGTGTGTATATTTCAGCAGCCAAATAGCATTTTTTTTATGTGTTTCACGTTAAAAAAGCAGAATGGTTATGACTGGGAAGATGTAAAACTTTCACTTATCGCATGCTCGCACCACCGACACTGGATTACTTTTTGTTTTCCAGGACATTGCAGCCATTAAAATCGACGAGGTAAAACATCAGGAAATTCCAGTTTCTGAAAATAAAGCCTTTTTTTTTTTTTTTTTTTACATTCACATCACATTTGCAACACAATACAGACATAACTTCTGCAAACCTATGCAATCATGCTCACACAGACTCTGGGCTATGTTTATACAGCCCAGCAGTGGATCCTGGGAGGCGTGAGGCCAGAACTGGCGGGGTCTCCTTACACAGCGGGCCGTCTCAGCCAGCAGCTAATAAAGGCTTGCATTGATCCCGATGGGTGGGGTGGGCCTGGGCACAGACCACAGTCGGAGGAAGCAATGTGCTGCACGCTGGTGGTCTGAGCAAAACGCATGCATGCATGTCAGGGTCTGAGGTGCTTTGTGTGTTCTTTTCAGCTGGCAACGGCTGGAGATTTAAGTGAGTGATCAATCAAACAAGGGCCAATGAATTGTTAATGGGCCTTAAGTTGGATCCAAATTATCTAATGAACATCCAGCTGAAATTAAAGGGGATGAGGGAACAAGGGGTTTTCTTGAACGAACAGATCTTCCCCCGACGCTCCAGAGCACACAGACACAAATCAAGAATGCGGACTGAAGAACCCCTGTCCTGACTCCAGATGAACTTCTGTGCTTTGACCTTAGCATTTAGATGGATGTGCTGCCAAAGCTTATTTGCACAAAGATTTCAATGCACTTATGCAAAGCAATATTTGTAAAGGGCACTGTAGAACTGAAGGGTTAGCCTCACAAGATCACTTACAACGGCCCAGTTCTTTGACTTATCTCCAAGATTTGTAGACGCCTTTCATGGCAGCTGGATTCTTGTAATATTTACGAAGTCATAATCCCAAGAGAATCTACCTTGTGTGCTTTTGTGTAGCTAAGTGTCCTGTGTGTCTGGTTAGTTTTATTGTCAAACAATGCACATTTGGTACAAGACAAGAAAGAAGAAAAGGCAACACATTCGTCTTGTTTCACCCTTGGCAGGTCATGTACTTGTTTGCTTTTTATCTTTTGCTACAGAATCACAATCATTCCTGACCAGCTGCTCAAGGTGGCAGATATTAGTGCTTTTGAAATAAACACACCTATTATCTCGATATTTAACTATCTACAGTTCGCAGTCTGTGGAAAGTAGCTGGTGAAGCCTTAGGGCCTGTAATTTTGCTTTTGTTTCAATGTTGGGTTTCACCACTTCTGGCAATCACTGCCTGTGTTGTTGTATATTCACACACAGTCTTAAGACTTGTTGCATTTTCAAAGTTTATCTATGGCACAGCTGTCAAGAATGAAGAAAAAGCTAGAAGTTGGTTTCTTTCTCCTTTAAAGTTGTGTGTTGTATGTTTGGATAATTGTAGGCATTGACTTGGGGTAAAATCCCCCAAACTATTGATATCCATTTTTTATGGCTATCTTAGGTGAGCTAGTCATATTTTCTACTTTGTTAAAAAACATATTTTCATATTCTTTATTTATAACACATGAAAAGTTGCTGAAAGTCAGGCTTAGTTAAACTATTTGATCAATGTTTTTATGTAAACATCTTTTTCTTTCCCTTTTAAATTCGATTTTCACATTGTTTGCCACCTGATAGAATAAAATAGGTATGATGGATGGATGGATGGATGGAAATATATGTGGAACTTGCACTGCAACAGGGTGACATGGTGAGCTTCTAGCTATTCACAATCATGCAAAAGTACAGATCAAAACAATTTTAAAAGTCTGATACCTTTGAAGTGAAATAGAAAAGACATTTGGGATTATTTTGCTTAATTCTTCTCTGCAGCTCAACTCTTTTGTAAAACTATCATTATATGTCCATGTCTTGTATATGAGACTTTGAAAATAAGTGGCAGCTTAATGTACCATTTCTGTTAAGTTAAGTCAGTTGTTCCCTTCAATGGCATTTTTTAAAGCTTCTTACTTAAATGACAACCCAGAGGTAATACTACATCATTTTTGTTATATTAAATATTTTGGTACCACACATCCTAGACTTCTCAAAATTGCCAATTAGAAATGTAATATAACAGAATGACTCAGTGCAGTGTCAGTGCCAGAGAAGCCCATGTTGAAGCGTTCAGGCTGCAGCACAGTAGCCGTTAGCACAGAGGCATTTCAGCTCTTTTGGGGGGGATTTAACCGAGATTTCCTGCTCCTTATTAAATTTTAATCTCTCTTCTATGCCCCTTTTTCTCCATTTTGGATAGAAAAATAGGCCTTCCTCTGTGTTGTGCTGCCAACCAACAATGTCTGTATGTGTTCAATATGTGCATCTGCGTGGAAAGCTGTTTTAGCAGCAAGTCGAGGGAGCATGGGAAATGATTGGCAGAGGATGCATATTAAGTGGGTCGACGAGGAAATAAAGATCTAAAGTTTTTATTCTCCTCTTTCCATCTATGTTTCTTTTTTTTTTTGTTCAATGTCTTGCAATGATTTCATGTCTCCTTTATAATTTTCCCTACTCCATCTAATGCTCAGGTCTTCCTTTAAACATCATTAAATGCTTTAGACTTGAGTTTCAGCCACCAAGCTCAGTGTTTTCATGGAGAATAAACTTGGACAGATGCAGTCTACTAGTGATTTTAACTTTGTTTTTCCTACTTGGATATTTGTCCCAGCTCTAGTGCAGCTTAAAATTGTTTCCCAATCCTACCAAAAAAAAAGAGCGAATGGAACAATTGACAGTATGTTATTGTTAGCCCTCTAGAACATGTCTCACCTTCAGCACACACATTCTTAATTAAACCCACATGCTCCGCTCCCGCATGGATTTTGACCATTTCAAAGTTATTGAATAACTAAGACAAAATGCAAAACTGTTATTCCAATTCTCCATTTGGTGAAAACTGTGGACAGTTTGCATGATAGCTTGTTTCAAACTTGTGTGTTCATCACAACTAGAGTCCATGATTAAAAGTCCATGATTCATAAATGAATTCATTACTTTTGGGTAAAGTAAGATTAAAATGATGCGGTCTAGAAAAAGTTGTATGAGCCCCTGTCACATGTTGGCTTGTTATATTTTCTGGTCTGTTCTGTGGAAAACCGATTTCATGGGTCACGATCAGACAACATGATGTCTGTACTGTCTGCCATTTGATAACAACAACAGTTCTGTGTGAAACATTTGCCTGAGCTATGAATTCAGGTAAATGGTATATTGCCATGACAGCAACATGTGCGCATATTGCTTCTTTTTACATTAAATGCTAAAAAAAAGCAATCCGAATTTGTGTTTCTGACTTCTTACAATTCTGGGGGCTTGTTCAAGATAAGTTAAAAAATGATAACACACCAGCATTTTCTACATAATTTTATGGAATAGAGGTCATAATTTTCTATATTTTTCTTCTCTCTCCTGACTCAATACAAAACACTGACTGGAACACTATTGGGATTTTTTTAAATCATTGGACACTTAGTTTTTATTGAGTAAAATCATTCAGTGCTGATTCATTTAACATTTACTTTTGACAGATGGGCATGGTGTGGTTTGTAGGGGCATGTATATTAGGAGTTGCCATACTTACCTCATCTATGTTGCCCTTTTGGAATTAAAAGTTTGTTCATAAAGTGTTTCTAGAAAATTCTGGATATAATCTGTCAGGGAGTTTCAAATGAACTACATTGAAGCGATTTAGCAAATGTTAAAATCTTTCGATTTGTAGGAGAGTTATTTAGTCTATTAGTTCATACTTTTACAAAATAAGTGGGCAAAATCTCTGTTTTGGAGTGATTCGGAAAACACAATCTTGCCTTTTACTTCTAAGTCATACGTTGAAGAATTTAAATGAGCTGATGTACACATTCTTTCCCTTTCTACTTTTGTAAGTTCTTCCCTCTCCACCTTTTTGCTGGTACATCTAAATTAACTGCAGGAACAGAATCGCCAAGCGTTGCCCTTTTTGGCAGCACACAATAAGAGCATTCACACCAGCAATGGGCTGTGTGTGGAGAGCAGGACGCTCAAAGAAGAGAGAGGAGGAAATTGGAGAGGGGACTCAGGGTGGAAAGGCCCTGAATTTGCCAGAGGAGACCTGTATGGCATAACGAGAAGGCAATCATTCTGATTTACAGGAGATTGGATTCCTGGTTGCCCTTGAAGTTTTCCCGCTGGTGAGGTGAGGTCATCTCCTCAGTGCCCTCTAATACACATCTCCCTTCATGGCAAAGTCGTCCAGACATAAATCTGCATCAATGCAGCAACTTTTTATTATTCACTTGATGAGAAAAAAAAACAAAGAAAACTTAATGTCCGTTTTTGTGCCTGTGGAAGTTTGCCTGCGGCGTCCTGTCTTGATTCAATGAAAGGCAGAATATTTATTGCCTTGGAAAGGTGGAAGCACAGAGGCCTTTATAAGATTATTTTTCTACTATTTTCTCTCGATTACCTAATCAGGGGCTTGTATAGAGTTGAGGTGCACTGCTGGGGCAGGAGGAAATCTGCAGATGTCTGTGTTTACCTGGAGACTCTCGCTTTTTTTTTTTTCCTCAGTTACAATCCTCCTTCTTCGTGTGCATAATGCAAACCCACCACCTCCTGGATCAGGGATAACTTTCCACGCTGTGCAAACTCAATCTGCAGAAAAGATGAGATGACAGAGCATGAACTGGCAATGCGACAGATATCAGTCAGGCGAATACAACAAAAAGGATGCCTTTTTACTGGCCTGAAATACGTAATTGTGTAACATGTAACATGTGTGAGACCCCAGATATCCGGTATTGTATCAGTAATTTGCCTTACTTTGACTGCTTCACCTTTCATCCTGTGCTCAAATACTTTCATCTGCACAGTGCATCAGCCCCCATTTAATTATTAGCATGTTTGGTTCTACACCCAAATTCACTCCCAATGGTATTAACGGCATGTTCCGTCTAATGGAGTCATCGAGCAAATAACAAGCTCGAATTTGACCTTCTCATGTCTTTTCTCCTTCTGCAAACTTTCATCATTTTATACGCTTTATGCCTCTCATTCCCTTACAGTTTTACTACTCAATCAATTGACATGAGCTCATTCTTCTTTGAATGTCTCTTGAACTTTGTCTGTTTCTCACCTGCTAAATGACAGAAAAACCTGAGGATGGTCCACATGTGCTATCTCTTTGAAGTCACGTGGTTCTACTCATTTTACCCTTTTTTAGGTGTTTATAGTCCAAATCAATGTGAGTTGCAGAAGCAGGTATATGGAATCGAATACCATTAGCAGGCTGCTATTGCAAAACTGCTGTCACACTTGAGTTTAGTTGAGTTGACATGGGTTTAAATGTGAGGAAAATTAAGGAAATCTTGTGAAACACACAATCTTAAATTATATGTATAATTTAAATAAAATGTAGTATATAAAAGACTTAAATAAACCTTGGTAATTTTGGTCTAAATTACTAGTTTTGTCAAAATTGCTTTTGGCATTTAGGAATGTCAAAAAGTAATGTTTTACTTTTTCAACATAAGAAAGCCTAACACATTGCACTTTTACTCTACGCCTGAAAGTAAAGTTGTTTTATTAAAGTCTGATTAGCTAAAGTTAAAACCTACATGCAATTTGTGCCTAATTTGGCACAACCTGGCATTCTCAGACAAATCTGAGTTGCTCTGAAATCATCCTAGCTCGCTTTTGATTTTCCTGTGAACACCCCTCTGGATGTCAGAACACCGACCTTCATCCAATCAAACTAAACACGGCATGTGACTTAAAAACGAGTGTGGAAAAGAAAAAAAAAATATCTGATGATGAATTTTGACAGACACATTCTGCCAGAGCAAATAAACATGAGCTCTGAGAGTATTTGATATCCAAGACTAGTTTTGGCTTATTTTGAAGCAGAGACATTGGATATTGTTCTGGTTGGTTGGTTGTCTTGGTGGCATCCCAGCATACACACACTCACACCCACGCCCACACACGCACACACACAAAAACTGAGAACAGACTTATGTCTTCTTGTTAGATTTAGGTAATAAAGCTACTTGGATGGGATTAAAACCTAATATTTCAAAAATAATTGAAAAAGGTAAGGAAAAAAGAACAAAAAGATGAAGCGGTTTCATATGCTTTGAATGTTATTGTAAGTCATTAAAGTCATCTTTGAATGAATGAACCACCCATGGAACTGTTTTTGGAACAGAGGACACTCAGAAAAGCAAAAAGGAGCTTTTTAATGTTCCCTGTGACATATCTTACTTCAGTTTGCTTTACAATATGCCTTACTTTTACTTCAGTTTACTTAACTAATGATTTAAGGGAAACAAAACCGCTTTAGGCAGGAGATTTTTTTTTTTTTTTTTTTTTTGCTGGCAGAGAAAAAAACTACCATTTTTCCTGAACAGCAACCAAACAAAACCTGAAATTTACCACTGCCACCTAAAATAACAGATGTTAATTTCTCATTATGCGTGAAGATTTTTGACCACATTTGCACGCAATCATGGTCGTATTATGGTCATTCTGTTCCTCTGGTGATTATTTTATAATGTGGAGAAATATGCAGTGGATCCAAAGACACAGGGACTGTGACCACAACTCAAATAATATGCCACGATCTGACACCTCCAAGTGCTCATCAGGCTGAGGGAAGAATTACCTCATTGAAATGAGGCAGACTCCAAATAAAACCTCAAAATACTCAGTTTTCAGGTTCTAGACTTTTCTCCTTTCTGTTGATCATATTATTGCTTTCAACTCCAATGGTCTTTCAGGTAACAGCAGAGCTGACTGCCATAAGATGAATTCACCTTTAATTTGTACCTGCTATGATAACATTTTATGCTGCAACTAATGACTTAATGTAATGGATATTTAATCTACTCATAACTTAATGTAAAGAAATGTGGTTATGTGTTATCGACTAAAGAAAATTGATATCGACTTGCACTAGGTGGCTGAGATCTATTTTCAATTGACTCGTCTCATATTCTGTCATATCCCATCTAAGTTGTCCATCAGAAATATAAGTGATTGAAATCGGAGAGAACATAACATCTGAAAAACAAAATCATACACAGTTAATTTAACTTACTGCAGACATTCAGTCTGCAATAAGTAGCAATGTATGCTACACAGTTTAGAATAAACAACTCCAATGAAGATCCAAAAATGTCAACAAACTATTACTATAGACAAAATATGATCTCGGGATATTGAGCAGTTTGGTCTGATGAATAAGCTTAATATTAAAGCTTTCGAATATGTAATCATTCTATTAGATAGAAAAGACAGTTTCACATTTCACTTTGTGTTGATCAGTATTTGAAAGTGGCTGACTAAGAAGTATTTTACATCTGAATTTCTATGGTTTCAAAGTAGGATCATTTATATTTCTTCAAGTGCTAACAGGTGTTCACGCAGCACTTCTCGTGCGTGGCATTGGTTAAGCTCATGACAGTATTCACATTTTGAAGATCTCTTGAAATCATTGGCGAAGGATGCAGTTTGTGTAGACGAAAGGCCTTCTCGGATGTCTTTATGTACATTGCAGTTTACTTACAGGTAAAGCACAGAAGGATGTTGAAAGAAATGAAGCAAGTGTGTACAGAGACAGGCAAAAGAAAAGAAAACCTGGTTAGAAAAAAATTGTACTGAAGCAAATCTAAGCCTGTCTCCTAATTAGCATCTCTTTTGTAGAAATGAAATTCACATATGTGACAGACGATCAATAAGAAAAATTGGTTCTAAAACACAAATTTCAATTAATTCCAAAGACTGTTCGACGGGAATGAGATCCAGTCCAAAAGCAGTAAACACTGAGAGATGACATTCATTATTCCTACGAAATGCAATTATCCATCATTCAAAACTAGATTTGGTGATGACAAAGTTATTTTTTGTGTTTTAAGGAATGAAAACTGCATCCCACCGCAGACCATAATGTTGCAAAAGTGCAATTCAGACACGTCAGCTTGATGTCAGCAAGCAGTCTGGAGGTTTTAAACAAGTTGCAATTTTATGGCTGGAATTCAAAATGGAAACTATCTAGAACAAGATGCTTTTCTGCAAAATTTACAGTACTTTGCAAGTATTTAACTTTTTCCACATTTTGTCACGTCACAACCACAAAAAATGTATGCATTTTACCAAGACATGATATGATAGGCCAACACAAGTCAAACATCTTGGAGAAAGAGAAGGAAAATCAAACTTTGCTTTTCAAATCCTTTTCAAATCAAATTCTAAAAAAATTGTATTTGTATTTGGACAGAACCACCTGTCACTGCTGAACAGTTGAACGTCTGTCTGCTCAAGTCTCGACAAGCTTTGTACATACAGGCTGAATTTCCTGTTCTTCCGTAACCCTAGTCAGATTGGACAGTGTCTCCGCATTGGAATTTTACGTCTTCACAGAAGAACTGCATTTATCAACTCTAATTACTAAGTATGTGACCCTTGAAGGGGTTTACCAAATTATTTTACACAAATGTGCACCTTTGGTATGATGCAGACCATTTGTTTCATTCTGTTGTTGAAATGCTATGCAGATATTGCATGAAAAAACATGAAAAACAGTTAAGACTATGTATTTTTGTTACCTTTATGTTTACCTTTTGGCCTATGGTGTTAAGAGCCATTTTGCAGGGTCTACTTAATTAATTAATCCATGGCTGCAGGTTGTGGAGTACTGCTTTATATCAATGAAATACTTTGAAGTTGTAATTTACAGATATGAAAATATTTA
Source organism: Girardinus metallicus (assembly GCA_903067095.1). NCBI lineage: Eukaryota > Metazoa > Chordata > Actinopteri > Cyprinodontiformes > Poeciliidae > Girardinus > Girardinus metallicus. The sequence goes on along the minus strand of CAEGAE010081260.1, from coordinate 48,681 downwards.
TGTGGTGCTAATACATTATTGTATCTTTTGTGTGAAATGTTCATATGATATACTGCAGATTGAATATGGTTTTTTTCGATGGTAATAGCCATATCTCATAGCATTTAAGCTGCCACAAAAGCCAAAAGCTATGTGTCAAATTACTAGTTATGTTATTCTTCAAGTTTCTACACTTGAGCCTAAAAAAGCAATTAATTTAAAGTTCAAAGATCTTTTTAAGACATGTTTTTAAAAGACATGTCTACAAAATAAAAAAAAAAAGTTTGTCATGTCTGGGATTTTCTTTTCTACAAGATAAAACAGCTGAGTAAACATCCTCCAGAAGTGGTGATTTCATGTTTTCTTGCCAGCAATTGTGCAGACGTTTGAGCCCCTTTTTAAGTTTAAAGGCTTTTCTTGGCATCGTGCACGTGTGCTTGACTTCTTAGTGAAAATATTTAGAACCTGTAAATGCTGTTATGTCTAGACTGAGCCAGTGCTCTTTATGCGTGTGAAAACGGCTCCCTCCATCTCTTTTGGTTTGCTTGAGATATTTGCAAAAAGAGGGAAAGTTTGGTGAAAGAAGGTGGCTGTGGTTGAGAAGCCGCCTGCCAGCCGTGTGGGTTCATGGTTGAGTTAGAATTAATTATGGTCACCGCTGTGGATGAGGTTTATCAGAATTGGATGAGTCAGCTGAAAGTTTTGTCAGAATTAAAGTTTAGTTCTCTCCGAGGTCTGTGGTTGGAACCAAAACTATTCAAGCACCACTCGATCCGATTGTTGTATTCTGTGTTTTTGTAAAAGTTGACCTCACACAACGTGCAACGTTGAGGTGCCGATCCCTCCCACTCGTGCAGGCTTGTATTTTCACTGCAAAACAAGCACCTCCTCTTCCTGACCGTGACGCCAAATCCTCACGCTCGAGTTTATCTGTAATCTCTCTGTGGCACGTGGTTTGGGAAACATCTGGCAGTCTGGACAGGCACATGTGCGGCTTAGGGGGTAAACGTAGGCCCTGTTCATTGGGTCAAACCTCTCCGCCGCTGTTCATTTCATTAGTGGGTAGACGGCGCAGTGAGTGCTTGGCTTCAGTCATCAGGGTTGTCTGTGTCTCTCTGGCACGTCAGCTCAGTCCTCTTGAGGTGCTACTAAATTACGGTGTGGAAGCTGCCGCTCATGCTTCGGTAGTTGTTGCAGCCCTCCTGCGCTTTTTAAGACATTGCACCAGAGCCGTATAACTCACAGTCATGAAAGGTGATAATTGCAATCATCACATCAATGTCAGGTGGTTTCTAGATGTAGGTCGGTGAGGTTTACTGAACAAGTAGAAGTTCATCTTCAACCTTTTATGGTCTACTTCAATATTTTGGACTACACTGTGGCAGTTTTTTTTTCTCGCATAAGTTCAGTAAATATTTCCTGAACTTATTCATACTTTCTCATGTTACAGTGACAAGCCCCAATGTATTTTATTTGGATTTTAACTCTGTGACAAACCAACAGAGTTGTTTAATAAAAAAGTTAGGTGTCCATTTCTATTTAGTCCCCTTCACTCTGATACAGAACAAAATCCAGTGCAACCTATTAACAGACTGCTGATCTCTATAACCAATACACCAAACACTTTAAACAGCAAAAAACAACATTTTACGTCACCCTGAACACAACTTCTGAAACAGAAAATGTTTTAAGACCATGCTGTAGTGATGTTTATCTTCAGCAGGCTGTTACTGGTCAGGGATGGTGGGAGGAAGGATTTAAAAAATACATTTTGGGCTAGGATGAAGGTTTGCCTTCAATTGCCAGTCGTGCTTTTGGCTATAGGCTGTATAGGCAGTTGCCCAGAGCAGCATTAGAAATGGCCTCCTGCAATTTTGATTGTTTAGAGATTGGCTGAAGGTGGGTCTCGCCCAGTGCACTGTTTATGTAAGAACCACCACTGGGCAGAGATATAAATCAATGGCTCTTATCAAGGCATTTTCATGAGTTAGAGTCATATTTCTAACCCAGGGAAACAGGAAATTCCTACACCTCGGTTGAACAAAATGAATGAAAACGATGAATTGTCAAAAAAAAAAAAAAAAAAAAAAAAAAACGGATGCTAATGTTGTAACACAAATGATTTGGAACAAAAAAAAAAAACACAAAGATTTTTTAACGTAGTTTTTTTTTTTTTTCCAGAACATTTCAATGCATTGAAATTTTTCTTTGTCTATAAGGTTTGAGGACGCTGTATCTCTCTAGAGTTCAACTCTTTTGCTTGCAAAACAGCGGGCATTCAGACCTGCCTCTTAAATTACTGTGCATTTGCTCTGAAACCACAGACCCCCACACCAGACAAGCTTCCTTGCCAGCCAGCCAGAAAGTCGGCCAGCCACCAAACACTGTCTCACTAATACTGTCTGCCTTCTCTTATTTATTTTTCTCAACATCTCTTTCTTTGCATTCCTCATGTTTCCTTTGAGTGAAGATCTGTAGTCTCCAAAATGCATAAACAAACACGAGTTACAGATATTTATGATGAATCTCAAATAAACAGCTGAAGGAATTCTTTGGTAAATGGCCGTAAATCAAGAATTTGGGCTATCTAGCTTTAGTTCCCTAAAGAAATCGCAGACTTTAGGCTAATCTCAGCACATGTGGTGCCAATGAACACACCTCTTCTTCTAAGTGCTTGTGATTTAAAGAGTGCTATGAATTCCCAAATTACTTCCAATCCTGTTGCCAATTAACCATTTTGTGTAATGAGATGTAATTGTCAAATTAGAAGATGTCAACTTATGCTCATGTGAATGCTGCGCATCGGAGCAAACTTTCATTGCGCAAACTTTTCTCTCTCGTGCTGAGAGGAAAACAAGCAAGTGACAACCACAAATGCTGTGGAAGTAACCGTCTCACAATTACTTGAGGAGAGAAAGATCCTTGTTCCCCCTATAAATTACCCAATTTCATAGAAAGAGAAACATGATGCTGCTACTGCACACACGTGTACTGATATACACGTATACTGTAGAGGAATGTTGTGACAAATATAGAGTGGTGTGAAAAATGTATTTGTATGAGTGGAACTTTTTCACATTTTGTCACATTACAGCTGTAAACCTCAGTGTGTTTTGATTAGGACTTTATGTAGAAGAACAACAAAGGTAGAGCATCATCTTTAAAAATATGTTTTTTTCATTACTTTTCCATAGAAAATCCTTAAAGGATGCTCTTGTCTAATTTTGCAACACATACGAATTGGGACTTAGCCCTGGGCTTTGACTGGGCCATTGTAAGACATGAGTACACTTTGATCTAAATCATTTTGTTGTATTTCTGACTGAGTGTTGAGTGTTATTATCGCAGTGTAAGATAGACCTCCATCCCAGTGGCAGGTTTAGAAATCCTCAGGTCATGATGCTGCCACCACCATGTTTCAAAGTGGGGATGATGCATTGAGTGAGATGTTCATTGTTAGTTTTCTTGTACTCATAGAATTTTGCATATTGCCTGGAGTAATTAATTTTGGTCTAATATCATCTGAGCACCTTCCGTCACATATTTGGTGAGTCAAATTATATGAGTCAAATTTTAATTTTTGACTGTCATGACGTCCTGCTGGCATTATTTTTCTTTGTGTCACTTCCAGCAGTACTTAATTAACCTTTTTTGGAAGGCGATTATTAGACTTGTTTATTGTATTCGTTGTGTACCTTCACTAAAACATGTTAGAATGCTCTGTGTTTCTCCTTAATTTTGTCTTTTCCACTTAAATATTCATCACCTGTCTTTTGCAAACTTGTTATACAGCGTTGTAAAAGTACAGCACAGCTGCGTGCTAATTGCCTCAATAAACCTCTATGTAAAAATGTTTGCTATGCAATAAAAATTTACCACATTTACAGAATTTCCTTGCCTAATAAAGTGGTGATTTGGTTGGCATTTATGAGCAGTTAGTCTGAGACTCAAAATACGTTTTGCATTCCAAATCATTAAAAACCTAACTCCTTAGTCCAAATAGGACTTAAAAGTTTGGGGGTAGAGTTGGATTGGGAATGCATCTTGGTTTTGCAGGTTGAATCCACTTGCACACACTTAACATTGCATGTTTTTTAAGACCAAAAACATGCCAAGTGTCCTCAGGTGGTTTTCCTGTTAACATAGGGCCATGGCTGTAAAAATATTTGGCCAAAGGCAATGTGGCCGTCTTTACCCAAGGTTAATTTGAGTTGACAGAAATGCACACTTTGGATGCCTAAGATCATTAGGATCTAAAGTTGTTCCTGTTGCCGGTTCAGTTAGAAAAATAAAAATAAAAGCATACTGCTGTTAACATGTGCTACATACTGAATGGAAAGAAGTCTGTGCAAATATATTTGAGTTTGAAACTTAGGGAATTAGAAACATGGCAGTCATAATATAAAGCCCCACAGCCACCACTCATTTCACGGCATCTATTTTCCAATGACCCAGACTGTATTGCGATATTTTGAAGTGGTTTTGAATAGTAGTTTACCAAACTTTCTTATTTTCTGGCCTCTTATTGACCCTGTTACCCAGTTTTTGCATTGTGTTTCCATTTATGATATTACTAGTATCCAATGCCACGTTTACACGTCTCCAGTGATTGGACTCTCTGACACCGGCACTTTTTGAAACCCACTCTGAGTGGGAGTTTTTGGGATCACCCCCGTGGAGGTGTGAAGAACTCTGCAGATGTGAAAGCACAGGGGCGCAGAACACACGGCTGCAGAGTTTGTTCTATGTATGCAAGAACAAACTCAAGTTAAACAATGGCGGATTGCATTGTGCTGCATATTAACCTGTTCAGTCTAACATAGCATTTGATACGGAATGTGTATGTGTTGCATTACTTGGTTCATTGGAGATGGGTTACCGTTTTCTATATGAGGTAGAAGTTAGTGAGGTCGAAGCTAAAGTATCAAAAGCACATGCTTGCTTTAACAACATGCTAGAATCATGTTGTTTAGTGCCCTGGCATTAACAACAACAGATTAACTGTCTTAGTGATGCTGTCTAAACATGGAACTTTTCACTAGTCAACATCCGAAAAGATTCCAGACAGAAGTCTTGTGTAAACATAGCATAAATATCCAGCTTTGAAGGCCCAGTCAGAATTTTAGTTTTGATTAGAAATAATATTGCGCATAACTTAAATATAGTTATTAGTAGTAGTTGTTTTTTATCATCTTAAAAGTCTGCTCACCTTTCTAAGACCTCATAAAAATTTAATCAACCAGGCCTTTCTAACCATGAAACAATAATTCACTAGATATTTCTTCTGATTCAGATTCTATGTAAAACTGTAAATTTTTGGAACTTGGCTTGTTGCCTGGTGGCACCCTGTTACTTAACCATACTGTAATGCACATTAGCTCGTAAGAGCAAGTCATTTTTTCACAAATGTTTGCAGAAGCAGTCTGATTTTTCACACTGGGGGTATGGACGTGATTGGACACACAAATTCAATGACTCGAATGAGTGAGCAAATACTTTTAGAAATTTGTAATACTTCAAAATTTTAAAATAATAAAATTTTGATGGATGTTTATCAAAGCAAGAGAGTTGAAAAAGGTTCATCAAAGCTCATAGATGAAAGCATTTATACCAGAACGATTTTTCAACTTGTCTTCCTCTTTCACCTACAGATCTTTGTGTGTATGAGAAGCTTGGGATGCCGGTGACCATGTTGTTGGCTCCTGTGTGCGTGCTGCTGATGCTTGGGGGCCGTGCTTTTGCTGGAGGTTACCCCCCCATCCCTCACGTGAAGTACATGCAGCCCATGATGAAAGGACCTGTTGGACCTCCATTTCGAGAGGGCAAGGGACATTATGTTGGTAAGTAATCCCTCTCTCCACTATCATTTGTTTTCACATTCTGCAAACCACACAGAGGAACAGACTGCACAGCTATTCTGCAGCCTAATAGGTCTATTCTCTTTCTGTAAATAGACCTAATATTTGAAACCTATGTTCAACGTACACAAATATCCCTCCTCTGGAATCTGGCATTGCTCAGTAGGGGCCTATTAAAGGTCCGATTGCCAAATGTTAGTTGAAGTGAGTGAACGGGGCTAGTTGTTCCTCACACCATCTGGATGCCGTTATTTCAATGTTTTTAATCACATATTTCCCAGGAAAGAAAATAAATTACTTAAAAAAAACAATTGGGGGAAGGAGAATAGAGATGGGGGGATGGGTGGTAACTATCACTGTACAACAAATGCATACTATCATCCCCCTTGATGATCAAATTGGACTTAAAGTGTACCTGACCAGTTCTGGATCATGTAAGAGGTGGTGAGTGTAATCAGAGGCCCAGTTTTCAAAGCCAATTTCAAAGCAAATGTAACTACATAAAAGTGTGTTTAAAAAAAAGAAAAAGATGAGCGAGATGGGGAGACTATTTGATGGTGACATTTAGCACCTAACTCTCCTGTTGAAACTTCAAAGAACTGTCAAGAGCATTAACAAGGCCACAGGGATTCCTTTATTCTGTGAATAGTGAGCTCAGATCTGCGAACTAAACACTGCTCTCTGATGAATGGTTCAAATAGGATGTGTAATTTTACTGCCACTCAATGGTCATGAGTCCTCATTACATCCCTATTTTGTCGCCTGATTCACAAACATGCAGACGTTCAAATTAGAAATAAATGTGCAGAAAGAGTTAAAGACATTTTTTCTTAATTAAAGTATCTTTAAAAAATATAATACTCATTAAATTCTTAAGAAAGCAAACAAACAAAAGAATTGTCTGTATCATGTAACATAATGAAAAGTAAGAGTTAGAAATTAGGTTGGATCTTAAAGTAACACGTTATGTAAATTAATAAAAATTTACTTTTTAAAATTGACCAAAGGAATATTGCAAATTAGAATTTATTTTTAATTCATCAACAAAGAAATAGAATGACTGAATAAAACTTTGATTGTCACCATACAGACTGACTGCATATAGAAAACAATTTCTGGATGGCCCAAACTTTTGTTTGGTAAATTATTACCAGTATGTCTTTTTGGCATACTTTCTAGTAAAATGTGTTTGATTTCATGTTTCTTATTTCAAAAGTACAAATGGCTGCAAGACTTATGCAGTACCAGCAGAGGGGAGTAAAAGCTCTAAGTTATATGTTGAATATCAGAGTTAAAGTTCTAGAGATTGTTGTGCTGAAAGCCGTTTCAACAATCTAGAGTCAAATTCTCAATCGAAAAGGTGCTTTCTGATATTAGAAATTCATTAGTATTTTCAATGTTCCTTTTAAGGCTTCAACGTCTTTATATGAATTGTGTATTTCATTTATCCCAAACATTATTCCATAACTTGTTTGTAATTAATTTATTCATACTATATTAATGAATCTCTATCTTGTCAGTTGTTGTATATGTATGAAAAAGAAAACAATAAAAAAATGTGTTTAAAATACTTAATTTAATGTTAACATGGTGACATGGTGTCAGCAGATGTGTGACATCTAAAACAGTTATTGTAAGAACAATATTAGTATGATAAAAGTACTGTAAAAGAGAGCTGCAAACAGGATTACACTGTGGAATAACTTAAATGGCTTTAATTCTTTGCAAAATAAAAAGAGGGAAAGAAATGATTACTCTAACTACTTGATTTTTGTTTTCTAGATATGCCACCTATGATGAAAGGAGAACCAGGTCCTCAAGGGAAACCTGGACCAAGAGGCCCTGCTGGGCCACCAGGATTACCAGGAAAGCCTGGACTGGGAAAACCAGGTCTCAATGGTCAACCAGGGCCTCAGGGACCTCCAGGGTTTACAGGAATCGGTAAGCCTGGACTTCCAGGTCTCCCAGGAAAGATTGGGCCAAATGGAATGCCAGGAGTTAATGGTGAGGTTGGACCTCGTGGTGAGCCAGGAACTCGTGGACTTCCTGGGCCCCCTGGTGTCCCAGGCCCTGCTGGTTTATCACTGAATGGAAAACCTGGACTCCCAGGTATCAGAGGTCCACCTGGAGCTCAGGGTGAGCCAGGATTAAAAGGTATTTCTGGCCCACCAGGTGAACGTGGACTTAAGGGTGAGAATGGGAATGGGAAACCAGGAATTCCAGGTATCAGAGGGCCACCAGGTCTAAAAGGCAGTACAGGACCCCCTGGTTTTCCAGGTATTGGCAAACCAGGACAGAAAGGTTTACCTGGACCGCCTGGACTTAAAGGTGATGAAGGACTGCCAGGAAAACTAGGAGAACCAGGACCACCTGGGCCACCAGGTTTACAAGGTCTTCCTGGGCCAGCTGGTTTGGGGAAGCCTGGTCTAGATGGATTTCCAGGAACACCGGGTCCTGTGGGTCCTAAAGGTGAACAAGGGACTCGAGGAAATCCTGGAACTCCTGGCGCACCTGGCTATGGAAAACCTGGTCTAAATGGACCAAAAGGAGAAAAGGGTCATGGTGGATTTCCAGGTGTCCCTGGGGACAAGGGAGAACAAGGAATAGTTGGTCCAATTGGGGTGCCAGGTCTTGATGGACAACCAGGACCACAAGGCATTCAAGGTCCAATGGGACTTCCAGGAAAACATGGAATGCCAGGACAGAAGGGAGAACTAGGACCCAAGGGACCCCCAGGACTGCCAGGACTCAAAGGTGACCAAGGCCCCAGTGGAATCCCTGGGAGAACTGGTTTCCCAGGGGAAAAGGGCATATCTGGACCTAATGGTCCTATTGGTAAACCAGGTCCTAAAGGTGAGCCAGGGCAAATTGGCCAACCTGGGAATCCAGGGTTGACAGGTTCTCCAGGGCCTAAAGGTGAGGTAGGCTTTATAGGGACTCCAGGCCCCAGAGGCCAGTCAGGAATTCCCGGTCTCCAAGGGCCTATGGGTCCTATGGGCCCACAGGGTGCCCCTGGACCAAGGGGAGAAGCTGGACTTCCAGGGCCTCCAGGGTTAGGAAAACTGGGTGACAAGGGAGCAATGGGTCCACAAGGTCCACCAGGAAAACCAGGATCTTCTGGGCTTAATGGTATGCGTGGTCCACCTGGTCCTCCTGGACCTCCTGGCCCTCCAGGAAATGGTCATACTGTTGCTGCAGGGAACACTGATTCAGGACTGGGTGGGGAAGAAGTACCTGGGGACAGGAAGGGTCCTGCATACACTCAAGTTCTCTCTGCCTCACTAGCGCCAGCATTCACTGCTATTCTCACCACACCATTCCCACCTTCAGCCCTGCCAATCAAATTTGATAGGACCCTGTATAATGGACAAAATGCTTACAGCACTTCTACTGGCATCTTCACTGCTCCTTTATCTGGCATCTACTACTTTGCGTACCACATGCATGTGAAGGGAACTAGCCTGTGGGTGGCTTTGTACAAGAACAATGTGCCAGCCACTTATACCTACGATGAATACAAGAAAGGCTACATGGACCAAGCATCTGGCAGTGCAGTCCTAGAGCTTAAAGAAGGTGATGAGGTATGGGTTCAAATGCCCTCAGATCAAGCAAACGGTCTTTACTCTACCGAGTACATCCACTCCTCCTTTTCAGGATTCCTGCTCTGTCCCACATAACCTTTTCTACTTCAAAAAAAAAGTTCCTATATTTGTGACTCAGATCAGCCCTATACCCAAGACACCTGCAACCGTAATAGAAATAAAAACCCCATAACATGTTAAAAAATATTACAATCACATTATTTCTCTCACCTCCAACAGTCTCAGTTTAAAAAAAAAAAATTGTGAATTCTATATGAAATGTTAAAAGGCAGGGGAAGGATTGTTATACTGTGTTCTTTTAATGTCCTTCAAATGTATGTTTTGGATTATATTTTGTGATGTTTTCAGCCTATATTATTTTAATTATTATATTGTCATATTTTGTTGTTATTATTTGAATCTTGTCATCAGTATCGCTTTTGTCTGTTGGATTTAGACATGTAAGTGCCTTACACGTAACTAGTGAGTAACAGACCTTCCCGTGTGACTGCATATACTGTCAGACAATATGGTCACCAAAACATGGGGCGGGAGGGAGACATGTTTCCCAGCAGCAGTCGCTTCTGTGTGTGTAATTTAAATAATTATTTGAAAAAAAAAAAACCTGCTCAAAGAGTAACACTTCAACACATGACCACCGTTTGTTCTTTGAAAAGAAATTAAGGCATTTGATCTTCCAACACTTTTACTTTGCCCAAGTTCTAAATTTCTAAAGAGAAATTTATACTTTATTATTTGTTGGAATATGAACCTATTGGGTGCTATTTTGTTTCTCTGTTTTTTGTAGTTTGAGACAAATTAGAATGTGAATAGAGTCTGTATTTACATGCAGTAATAAATGTATAACAAAAGCATCTGCAAATGGACAGTGAAGACTGTCTACTGTTAGATTAGCTTGGATTGTTTTTTTTTTCTCATTTGCACTGTCTTATTGCACCAGAGATTTCGTTTTCCCCAATACTCAATCTTTCATACATCTGATTCAAAAGGATATCCTATAAACTAACAATTCTACATCACTTACCAGTTTAAAACACAATCCCAGAAATGTCCCTTTCTTCTTATTAGAGAAAAAAATATGTGAAAATGGTAAAAGCTTGAGTATATTTCAGAACTGGAGATGCTGGTAAATTTCAAACAAAATGCCTGTGACTATGCCATCCGTGATTTTTGGCACTTCTAGTAAACATATGTACAGAGGTTTAACACTGTAAACTGGGGTCTTTAGAAAAAAATAGTTCTTTAGATTGATCATGCTTATTTGCAAGAAGGAAAAAAAGTCCCCTTTAAGTAAAGAAATTCCTTAAAAGATAAAATACGAAAAACTATATTGTGATTTTTTTTTACCTCTTCAACAATAAATAAATCATATAGAGGCACAGTTGACTAATTAAACAAAAGGGTATTTAATTTGTCAATTCTTTTGAGCTTTGCTGAAAAAGTAGAGAACCCAATTGGCTATTATCAACAATAAGAATAGAATTTGTGCCAATCTTTTCTTTAAAAATACTTTCCGTGCTTAGCCGAGTGTAATAAACTATTTAATATCATATTTGGGCGTCATTAGATAGATGCAGCTCTATTTACCAGGCAACTAATAAGGAGGCAAGAATTGTGTCTAATAAAAGACTTAATGTTTTCCATTGTTCCAAGATTGATTCCAAGATTTTAATTTGTCAGAAATAATTTTGCCCAGATTGAAAATAAAAAAATCTCCATCTGCATCAACCACCTGTCTTGGCTTTCTAAATTTGCATAACTCTTTTCCAATGGTTGCAAATGGCCCCCGGGCCGCACGTGGGACACCGCTGTTTTGGAGCCTTGCGAACCTCGGAGATTCTGTTTCCGTTTCCTACATTATAAGGATTAAGATGCATCTGTCTCGATTTAACGCCTTCTCCTGTTGTCTTTTAAATTTTTTTGACTGCCCCCTTTGTCCCATCAAATCAGCGCCACATGTAAACAGGAAGTCGCGGAGTTCTCGAAAAAAAAGCTTCTACAGAGTCTGATCGACTTAAAATTGCGAACTATGACAACATTGTTCCTGTATGGTTTGGCATTGGTGAGATTAAAAACAATTATTTATGTACAGGGTTTTTCTTAACCCTCTGAACAAAATCCAGTCAAATTGAAGGTTGGATTTTTCCCAAATTATTTCATCCGTAAGAGGAGTATTTATTATGTACGTTTACCAGCCGTGCCAACAACTGTGATGTGTACTGTACATCCAAAAGTCTGAATAAATAAGGATTTTCTAAGTGAATAAGAAAAGGCACCAACAGTAGTTCACCAGTTGTGAAATACAGGTTGTGTAACATTTAACAAACCCCTGGTTTATTTCTGGAAGAAGCAGCAGGTCAGAGGTAAGAGCTCTGTGTTTACTCACTACTGCTGGTGAAACATTGAAGATCTTCCTGTCAATAAATGTATGGGTGTGTGTGGTTGTTTTTTTTGGCTATGTCATGTTGTCCCCTTCAAAAGCCAGGACATGAATATTTCAACGAACGTGATAATAAAATTCAACGAGCTCACGAAGTCTTTGGAAAAGCTATGACTTTGTTAATGTTCCTCAAGAACTCTTGAGAATCGGGACATCAGAATACTTGAGCTCCCTCTGGGTTTTGGCAGGAATTCCACAGGAGGTTTTACATCACGAGTCTCTGCTGAGAGGAGAAAGAGAAATAGCTACTGAAATAAATGATACGTGTGACATGGAAAACAGCCAAAGCTGAAACGAGATACTGATGATAATATCGAGGAGTATTCATGATTAACACTGAATTTGCTGTTTTTCTACGTTTTGACTCATGCAAAAGAAATCGCGGCTTGCTGTAACTCTGAGCTGAACCGAGTCAAACAAGAAAAGTAAACAGTTTTATGAGATGTGCCGATTTCAGTAGCTGTTAGCAAGCTAAAACACACAGTGCACAGCCGGGGCAAAATTGGTCATATTTACAGTGCCTTGCAAAAGTATTCACGCATTGAACTTTTACACATTTGGTACCGTAACCAGAACCTGCAGTGTATTTCATAGCAAGAATTTATGTTCACTGCTCCAGATGAAATACTTTGCAGAACCATCTTTCACAGTGATTATTTAATTCACTCCACCAGCTTTTTGCACATCAAATAATTAAAACTTGGTGTCTTTGAACATCAACTTTCAAGTGTTGCCACTTGAAAGAGAGCATCTCCAAAGCGTTATGCTGCTGTCTCCTCCCTGCTCGGCCTGTTGCAGTCTGTACTAAAACTTCTTATGGCTTTCTTTTTCAAGTACCTTTTTTGTGGACTGCAAGGCCAGTACATGTCCTGTCAAAAGGATTCTTGCACCTGATTTGTTGATCTCTGCAGCTTCTCCAGAGTTACCAGGGACTTCCTGGCTGTTTCTTTGACTAATCCTCTCTATGTCTGCGACCTGTCACTTTAGGTGGGCCGTTGTTGTCTTTGCAGCTGTCCCATACGCTGTAATGATCTTACACATTGAATTCCACCTTCAATATATTGGATTTTGTGGTTCTAGCATGAAACGTGAAAAGGTTCAAGTGATACTTTTGCAGAACACTGAGTTAAAGAGAAAACCTAAGTCTGTTCTTTTATTTCTCTCAAATCTGCTAACATTGCCCAAACACGAGTTACACTGAAAGAAAACAGCCTTACACCTTAGGTAATGGAGATGATCTTTGTGCCAAACATTGAGATCTGCAATAAAAAGGAATGTATGCTGTTAGACAGATTTTCTCCCCCCATAATTCATCCAGAAAGCTCTGCAAGGATGGTGCCTAATCAGTATTTTATATCAACATAATGCACTTACCCTTTCCTTCACATAGCATGAGCACACCAACAACTGCTTGTGTATCATTCAGTACGGTTCTGTAATACATTCTAAGACTTGTTTTGTGCTGTATGTTTTTTCTTTGTGTGTGTGTTTCGTTCTTTCGAATTCATTTTTTAGTTTTGAACAAAAGAAGCGCTGATGAGAGTCACACGTGCTTATTGCTCTCTTTCCTTAAGTTTAACAGACAATGTCACTTGCTTGCTGAGTTTGCATTGTGTGCAAATCATTTAACAAGTGTCAGTAAGATCCTAAAATGCAAATTATATATTTGAACTGTTTCCTTTTTGTCTATATTAAACAACAAAAAAAAAAAAGAAAAAAAAACGACAATCGAAAAAGAAAAAAAGAATCCCAACAGTTTTGCTTCGGTTCTTTAAGGGATATTTGTTTGTTTTTATTTTCAGTAAACACAAACGGCCGTTCCCATTTGCACATGAAATTAATGGAGATGTATTTATACATTACTGATAATTTAATAGAGATGCCAAAACTGACCACCGAAGCCTAGAACATAGAAATGGTATTTAATAGCATTGACTAGTTAATAGCCTTTGTAACATGTAGTTAGCATTCTAGAGTTGTTTGTGAAGGATTATTTGTGAACGTTTATTTTCTTACGTGTCACGTACAATGTAGTAGCGTATGGTTTTTTTGTTGTTGTTGTTATACATGACAATTGCTTGCACTCTCTGCAATAGAATATGGGTATAAAATGCACTCCTTTTGATTGAAAATGTTTGTCTGCTTATACAACATCTACAGTACTTGATTGTATTGATAACACATCAATAAAATAGAGAAAAAACCTTTTTGTACTCTTTTCTCATGCCTTGAAATACATCTGTTTGTGTGTAATCATTTTATATGATATAGGGTTATTAAGAGTTTTTAATTTGAATTACTGAAATAAGTTTACTTTTTAGTGATAGTCTAATATACTGAGATTGACTTGTGTGAATGAACAACACTTGTTACGGAGCAGATTGAAAGAATAATATTTATTTGGTATGTAATGACTGCTGGACAGTTGGTTGTGGGAAGCTGTTGCAAGTAAGTAAATTGTCGCTAGAGGGAGCCACAGAACTCCAGCAAAGGTACAGCCAGACTCATCTGAGGGATTACTGAAGGTCCCGGGCGGATGTGCCGATAAACCTTTGAGCCAGTTAAGATCCAAAAATGTACAGTAGATCCAAAAATAAGCACCTTACCGAGAGTACCTTGCTGTTAGATTATAAAAGTATCAAATAAATACAAGATCTTACGTAGCATTGTAAATATGGAGAGATTAAAGATATTTGAATATGATTTAAGAATTAACTGACGATATTTTTTTTCAGTAATCTCAAATTTCATAGATGTATAGACGATGGAGAATTAGATAATCTTAAATAAGCACGCTTGTATTTGTTTGGAATTTGATTCTACGGACACGTGACAAGTATATCTATATATAAAACAAATAGCCCACGAGCATAGGGATGATTTGTTGTTCTAACTTTCTGGAACTGTCGTCACCATGGTGAGCTGTCATTATTCACCCGGATTCCTCTTACGTCTTACTGACGCCACTCTCCGTGGTGCGTTTGGATGATTCTGGTAAACTAAAGTAACAATCGGTTTTTTATATTTGTTTTATTTCAGTAGGGAGGGGGGGGGGGGGGATAAAAAGCATTTTTCAAAATTTGTGTTCGATTAGTTACCTATTTTGTTACAGATTCAAATTTAAAACCGTCATATCAATTTCAAAGATAAATATAAAATATTAAGGTTTATTCAAGAAAAAAGTTTCATCATGAAGAAGAAATTTAGAGAAAAGACAAAAAGCTGAATTTTCAATAAATGCCAGTGTTTAACAGACTGTTATATTTTATATTAGATTATAATAATAGATATTTCTTCTCACATAAATGCAATGATAAATATTAGTACTGAGTCTTTATTTGGGTGTGTAAAAATACAGTGTGTCCTTAATAAGTGATCATTTGACATTTTATGTTTTACAACATTACAAAATTAAGAAGAATGTTTTTCTTTTCATTTGACTACGTTTATATGGTAAATGGAAAATTGTACTACTTTTTTAATAGTTGCATTATTCTGTGCCTGGTTTTTCTGTTATCATTAATTTAAAAGGTGTTAATTCGTCTAAAGGAAGCCATACATTCTACATTTTTCTCCATTATTTTTCTCCATTTTTTGTGTTTAGAACGGATGCATTTGAAATAGCTGTCAAAACAACGTCCAATAAAAAGCATTAAGGGTCTCTGTCCTGCAGTTTTTAGATGTGCCACAGGTACAAAACACTGGAATGAAATGGCTTAATTACCTCTTTCTTGTATAGATAAATTCTCCAGAGCTTTGCTAATGACCTAATTATTCTATTCAGGTGTGGTGCAGCAGAGGCACACCTACTGTAAAAATTGCAAGGCAGTGGCCGTCCAGGGCTGGAGTTTGACACCTGTGTATCTAGTTCGTATCATTCGTAATACAATTTCCGACGGCCCACAAAGGCATCGGGAGGCTCCTCCCCTCCATCATAGCCCGACTTCCAACGAGAATTCAGGGTGCTACATTGAAGAGGAACAAAAAGGCGACCTGACAGCGGTGTTTTCACTCCCTCCACTTTCTCCGGGGTAGTTACAGGATTTCAATGTTCAGCCTGATCTTTGTAAGTATTCATTGAACAAATTACGAACATTTGCTTTCCATTTTTTGTATGATTAATTAGAAGTGGGATGTTACATGACAAGAAGGTTTCTACGATACATGGCAGCCGCAGTAAGTTGCATGAGGGCTTGCCTGATAAGGCGAACCACTATGTTAGCCTAGCTTCGTAGCTTAGACAGCCACGACTCTCGCCGCTTTTACACATTAAGCAGTATTATGAGACAAGGAAATGCTACTAGTTTGTCTATTACCTCAGTGTTAAGGAGTATAAATCTGGGAAAATTCAAAGTTATAGAGACTTTCTCAGATTGAACGTTGCTAGTGGTGACGGCAAAATGCGGAGTTCAGCTAACCTGCTAGCTAATGTAGCGTGCTATTGTGACCACTGCCATTTCCTAGAAGAAAACGGAACATTTCGAACGGGTTTTATTGAAATGTCGACAAGAAAGTTCACTGTGAACGTTTCAAAGATGTTTTTGCCAAAGCTAAATATTGCCCGTTGTGTCACATTGGCGGTTAATGGTACCTTTTAATTGTACATTGAGCTTGCGAAACAGCTCAAGCTTAGCAGATTGTGTTGTACGATCTAGTTTGCCTTTAACCAGTGGTTAACGTTTTTTTTTTTTTTTTTTGCAGTTGCTTCAAGTGTAACATTGGCCGCAGACGTACTATTATGACATCTTAATTTATAGCAAGTGGTGGTCATCTTACGTTCTGGGATTTACTTCTTTTTCAGAGTAACGTCAGTAGTTTTGGTGTAACAGTCTTGACTCCCAGATGGCGACTGAGTTAGCCGGTTCCACCCTGAGTGACAAATGTTGACTCAATTGTATGGTTGACCTATTTGTTCGAAGCCGTGATCCAGGCCACCATTTAAACTTGCTCTGTTAGTTTTAACTTTTCAAATGTGTATATTTGAAACAGTTGAAAATCCGAAATTCTGGGCAATTGTATGTCTATCAGTTCACGCTGAAATATTTGGGGTGGGGGGGGGAGCTAAAAAAAATTATCCTGTATAGATTGTTAATTGAAACTTAGTTTTATTATATGTACTTTTCAGTAAACCTTAATAAAAGGATCATCTATGCATTTACTTGTACATCACTATTGCTTGCACACTCTGCAATAGTTTAAGGATTAAGATCACTTCAGGACATACTTAAATTGTTTTTTTTTGTTTGTTTGTTTTGTTTTTTTTTTATACCAAAAGTTCCGACTGTACTTTGCTGTATCCCAACATGAATTTAATAGAAAATGCACTGAATTCTAAATTTACGTGTACTATTAATGTGGATTTTAGAAACTAAAATTCCACAATAACATAGCAAATAAGCAGGTTTGACAGAGATGGCAGAGTCCTCTAAGAGGAAAGTCCAATGACTGCAACAAAACAGACTTGCCAATGGGAAACATACCTGTTCCCCTCACAAATCAGCCGAACTGACACCTTGTCTAACAGTTTACACACACGGCCATAGTCTGATTTGACTTTTTAATTTACTTTGCAGAAATTGCTGCTACAATCGAGGTTGGACGGGTCTGTAATTTATCCTTCCTGGTGTTTCTTGAAACAGAAAGCACCCCTGCATTTTAGCTTTTGTGGGCTGAAGTGAAATGAGGAAATGCATTTGGGGGAGGAAGTTGACTTGAGCAGCTGTGACACTAAAGGCCACTGCAAATTCCCATGCCTCACTGGTTTTTGATTTATGGCTGCTCAGTGGTTTCGGTGCTGGTAGTAAATTTCAACGAGAGGGTGATGCGATATTGACGCTCTAAACATTCCTGCCAACATGGTGGATAAGTGAATGAGTAACAGGTAAGCTAATTATACATTCCTGCTTATGAGTGAGTCACAGCAAGGTGACCCACTTAGCTTGTAGTGGTAATAGAGGGTGAGGTATAGAAACCTGGCATAAAAAGAGCTTTTTTTTTTTTTTTTTTTTCTTTGACACAAAGATTATCCTGATGGTGTCTAATTGTAGCAATTGATTCAAAGGTTTGTTTCATGAAAGACCAGAATACCTGACAATCTGAGTAATGCCACCTCAACTTTTTTTATATGACTCATGCTTCAACACATTCGCAGGTCATTCCTGCTGGTGAGCTGGCTTTCGTCTTGAATTTAATTGGCATATGATGCACTGGCCAGTCTAGACAGAGCATTTCTTGAATTCACTCCCCGAGATCACACCTTGCAGTCATATGGGCTCGCGCTGCAGGTATTTGCTTATAAATGGATGTGGTGAATGAGACTTTGAGCTAGAGGGAATCCCATGTCATGCGGCTTGTCATGAGAAACCAAGTTCCCCCCTACACACACACTCGACTTGAATTTTCAGCTTTTCTTTTCAGTGTGGTAGGTTGAGACTTACTCAAACTTGAATGTCTCAGTTCGCAAACTTTTTAGATGGGATTTCTTTGAGATAACCTAGTCGTTGGTGCACCTTTGTGTTTTCACAGCAGAAACTTTTTTTTTTTTTTCTGTTTTAAATCCTTGCTGTTTCCACTGCAGGACCTGGGCCAAATAAATTTTCCCAGCAAGGTGTTGGGACTTTGTGGATGTACCTTGACACAAATGTCAAGGTTTGGTTTATGTGAGAATGGATGTCAAGCATTTCTTTGCATTTTGTTTCTGTCATCTCCCACTTTAACTCAGTTGAAGACTCATATTTTACTTGAAATTCAAATGGAGCTGCTGTTTTTCCAACCATAATGTTGAAACTCAAAATGGAAATCAATGTTTTATTTTGCTTGGATTTAAATAGAGGCTGACTAAGTGAACACGCCTCCTGTCAATGTCAAATCTAACTCAGTTCCTCAGCATTGAGTATTATTAACCAACTTTAGGCTGAAGGAAGTGAGGCGCCACTGCAACACTTACTTGGTTAATTTATCTTCAGGACACAGTGCAAGATTCAGCTCCGAAAGGTCTGTACATTTCCTGACTTTTTAGAGTGATTTTTAAATGTTTCAGAGTGTAACCTCTGTGATGCAAAACATGTTATCACTTCACAATAAGGCGCTGTAATCCTGACCACAGTTTGTTCACATCTGCTACAGATGTGAACAAATAAAAAGGCTGATTTAGCATAATTTGGTTTGATTAAATTCCTTTTTTTTTTCTTGGTTTTTAGTGACTTTACTAAACTTATAAAATATAAAGTCACTGAAGCTAAATCATTGGTATGAGTATATTTTTATTCCCCCCCCCCCCCCTCATCCCAAGACTGATCAGAGTTCCAGGTTGCTGAACTTGAACCTCTAAAGTTATTTTTGGGGCTTCCAGGTAACTCAGCTGAATGTGCAGTGGTCTTATCTTATTGCCCAGCCCCAAGGGGAGACTTGCTTTCAAATAAAAGTAAACAAAAAAAACATGCTTTTAACTTAAGAGCAATTTTTATATAATCAATCTTTAAACTGCTCAAGTTATACGAAGATAAAACTGTCGTGTTTTATGCGTCCTACGTTACTGGAATAACAGGGTAGTGTTTTATGTATGTAGAAATGCACTATGGCAGGAGGGGAAAGTTCTCAGCCTTGGTTACCGTAACTGTGAAAGGCGAACCCCATGTACTGTAACACGATGCCAACTTATCAAAGCGGGTTACTGGGGGAGAACACCACCTGTGTTGTTGCCTGCTGGCTTTAAGCCCATCCTAGCCACGGGGATCCTGTGAGTGTTGAAAGGTAAGGTGGAGAAGGCCTGCTCAATGTTGACTGGCTTTACATAGTTGTCTGAAATTGTATTCATTTTTTTCTTCTTTTTTCATAATAAAAAAAAAAACCCTTACATAATACAATCTTTGGCTTCGTTTAAGGTTATTCTTGTGCTTTGAAGTTGTGATCACTTCTCACCGTGCGAGCAGCAGGGAATCAATCTCCACTTTTTTTTTCTTCTTCTTCTTTTGACCAGTTGGATGTTCCGACTTTTATATAGCAGCGCATCACTCTGCGTTTGCCTTTTCAGTTTTCCTGCGTAACATATCTGTTAATGAGTCATGCTGTGTTCGGCACGGTATTCGTTTACAGTTGTTGCCGTAGCGTTCGGTTAAAGCAAAGACACAGACTCGTTGGGACTGCCTGTCAGACTAACGCCTCATGTAGATGCTGCTGCTGTGGTGTTGCCTGCTGAAACTATAGCAACAGGTAGGACTTGAACCGTGCTTTGGGTTAACTCTTGTGTGTGGCTTTTATCTTTTAACGCTTTTCTATAATGCAATTATTGTGGTGGTGTTTTTGTTTTTTTTTTTATTTTATTTATATGTGTATATGAAGCTGATGCATTGATTCAAAATCTGTTTTGACCTAAAGTGCTGGTGGACATGTAAACATCAATCTTGCTGTTTCTCTTATTACCTAGGCATTAATTTGCCTCATGCTGCAGCTGTTTTTTTTTGTTCTCCCTCTTAAGAAGCTCATCAAACACTTAAACTGACTGACAGCTTCTCCCCGAATGACTCTAAACTTGCATGGTCTTCACGAACATAATATCAGAACAAAAGGGATTCGTACCCAGTAGCTGTGATTGTGTTTTTCCTATTAAGAAAGTTGCCATTCTAGCAGACGGCCCTCGCTGTCCATTTGCAGACATTTAGGTTTAACGCTGCATGTCCAGTCTCTTGCTAGTCTCAAATATGTGAATGTTTAAAGATGTTGTCATTGTTCAGGTCTCTTCTCAAAGAACATCAAAATTCCCTGTAGAAGCACTTGTTGCTACCACAGAGATAATTGTTGATATAGCAACAGGCGAGTCCTGATGCAGCTCTCTGAACGCAGCGTTTGCTTCCAAATGTCAGCAGAATTGATGTCGCAGTGGGACCAAACCTCTTGGTAAATATTTGTGCAAGCGCTCTCTTGTTTCTGTCTGTGTTGGCATTCTTTTGTAAAGTAGATCTTTATTTTAGTGGCTCACCTTTACATCCTATTGTAGTACATTTCTCTGGTTTCATCACATGTATATCAATAATATTTCAACTAATCCACAGTCCAGACAATTAAACAACCACCATCTTTTTAACTCAACTTAATGGTTTGTACAGACAACTTCATGCAGCAGTTTGGACTTTGAGCATTGGTTATGGATGCTCCAACTAACCTGTTCACTTCAGTTTGGGTGGAAGTCATTATGTAACATCGGCTCATTCCAAATGTTCACATCTAGAGGAAACATACCCAGTTTAACACTTTAGCAACAGGAGAGGGTGTGTATGCCAACAAAATACCAAGAACTAATTAACTTTTTACATGAAAATACCAAGGAGTAATTATGAACTTTTTATATGAAACTTTTTAAAATACACTTTGCAGTAGCACCAGTTCTAAAAGTCATGCATTTTGTTAGTTTTAGCCTTAGTTAGTTTTGTTTATTTCATCCTAAAATATCAATGATTTTAAGTTTGTAAACATTCTTCTGGAACTAAAAGCGGCACATAAATCAGTTCCACCACTAAAACCAGAAGCACACAATGGAATTGGAACAATTTTTTTATTTATTTATTTATTTTTTAAGCTTGATCATAATTCTGGGTCAGTGTGGTTGGCAATATAAGTATCTGAAGAAAAATGATACTTTAAACTTGGTTTCAAAACTAAAAACACCCTTTTGTGGTCTGAATGTTTCATGAACAAACTGTTTGCACTTTATTTTTTTTTTAGCTCAGTAAAAACGGATATAGATCGTAGAAATGCTTCATTGCATAAGTTGAGCTAATCAAAATGGTCCTTTATTTTAGTGTTGCTGGTAAGCCATGAGTCGGATGCCAGTTTCGGTATTGGTGCACCACATCGCACAGCCTTATCTTATTGTATTTGCAAGCTGTCTTTTTTTTTTTTTTTCCAAAGTTGCAAAAGTAATTGGAGACTTTGGTTGTTTTCCGCCAGCTGACAAGCAGGCGGAAAACAATGTCTTTATTAGTCAGCTGGGGCAACTCGAGAACTACTTTCTTTCTTGCGTCAACAGAAGAGTTTCCAACATGGATTCAAAATGGTGGCAGCCATATGCAGCAAAAGCAACAAATGTGCTTTTTATTTTATTTTTTTTTATTTTTAATAAGTTGAAATAATTTATCATTCATAAAAGTGTCTCTTTTCGTGCCTTGGCTAGATTGCCAAAGCACATTTTTGGCTGGAACAGTGGTGCTACTACCCCTTAGCCTTGTTAAATTTTCCTAGTGTATTTAGAAATGAGTTTTATGATTTTTGTCCCATTGGTCATTTAATTCTTTAGGTAGATATATTTTAATTTCAATGAAAACTTGTTCTGATACTTTACATTTCTGTTCCCTTCTGTAAGCTCTTAGCCCTTGCCCACCCGCTAAGCACTATCATAAGGCTTTGATGGTTACATTGTTTTATCTGTGCTCACTCAGACTGTAAAGCGATGTGATAAGTGGCCCTAACCATGCAAAGTACATGTGTGCTGGGTGTTTCTTTTCATAGGAGTAGGGAAGAGGTTTCCATGTTCCCCTCACCCGCTATAATTCCCCCACCTCCTGTTTCTAGTTTACAGGGACACACAGAGCCAGAACAACAAGCACTCCAACTGAAAATTAGCTTCTGTCCTCTGGGAATACAGCAAGGCAACCTGTTGTGCTGAACAGGGGATAGTCAGCGTGCCCATTTTATCATAACGTAAACACAGCAAATAGTCTTTGTTTAAATCCCAATCGTTTAGATTGTCGGCTAACTCGACTTTGGAAGATATTGTATAAATCCTTATATTTTAATTATCAAAAAAAAAAAAACTAGATTTAAGTGAATACATGTGACACTAAGTTGACTTCTCTTTATGCAATTTTTAGGTTTGTACCAATTAAACTTATACTAAGCTACCAGTAAATAGGGGATCTAATAAAGAATAGCTAAAAAAAAATACTGCTAAATATTGTGCTTTTGAAAATAGACATGCTGATGTCTGTCGGTAGAAACTGCAAGCAAAACAGGAATAGACTGTTTTCAAAAGATGGTGACAAAAGTCTAACTGTAGCACTTTAAATTTAATTAAAATGTACTGCTTTTGCAAACCATTGGTTGGATGTGTAATCTTTTCTGTATAGGGCTGCCCACATTTTGATTACATCTGCTGAAATGGCACGAATCCTCTCTTCTGTCGTTGGTTGGAAAGTTCAGTTTGCCCACAAAACTGCAGTTTTTACTGTTTGATATTTTGGTCTTAGTTCCCCAAAAAGTTGTCTATATAGACTTTCTGGACTTTCCACATTCTGCTGTGTTGACTCTGGTGCAACTATATCGCCAACGCAGTGTCAGTTAAGTGCATTATCCATATCATAAAGGACTGGAGTGCAATAATTATCGGCTAATATATTACATGTCTTATGAACTTGCATTGTAAGTGCTTATGTAATAATTAAACAGGTGGACAGAGTCTCATTCAGTAGCAGATGCTCACATGAGACAAAAATGGTATTGCCTACAATGTTAAGGGTCACAGAGCGACTTGAGAGAAGAAACATATCGCCACTAACATCATGGCCGTATTTATTATTATTGCTATTAGATTTTTCTTAGGTCATGCGAACCTGGTTACTTTCAGACCAGATACTAAATAGAGCCAGAATGGGACAAGTGATAAACTCTTGCCATTTCTGTAAAATATTTTAGCTTGTCTTTGCCTGGGTTTCTCAGCTGATTGGGAAACTCCATTATTTACCAGAGGTGATGCCTCCTTATAGTAGAGCTGAACTTATTTGGCTTGAGGGTAATTATTGGGCTATAGATTATGACATCTTGACCCATGGGAGTCCCAAGCAAACCTTGAGCTCTGAAAGGATTGCCGCACTGACTCACCCACGTTACGCTTAACCCTTCATATTAACAATTTTTCTTACAATAGTCCCCTATTTCTGTATTGTAGTACAGTAATCAACTTAATTTACAATACCAAGTTAGCTTAAGGTTAATCACTTATCAGAGACTTTCTTTATTACCTGCTCATGGAGGGAATATCTTTGCACTGATGAATAAATGTTCTAAAACATTCTGTTATCACAGAAAGCAACATTTGCGACTAGTTTTGTATCTTTTTGTAGGAATGTTGCATGCATTGTGCATCATTCTGCATATTGATCTAATTTTAGACTTATTAAACACTACCCACCCACAAAGTGACTGTAAAAGAAGCATATTTTTGGTACAGTCAATTGTGAAAGTTTATTCCTCACATTTCTTGTTGGCCTCTATTGTCATATTGCAATGTGAGTCATGTTTTTGAACTATATAGTTTCAGAAACACATTCATGCTCTTAGCTTTGATATTTCCAGTCCAGCTGGTTGCACTGAATATTATCCCATGCCACTAAAGGTACACTTATACATGTTGTGACTTTTTAACGTGCGTACTTCTTGAGATCTTGTAGGCTCTAGATATGAATGATTAGCAAATCTACCTCCTGGTTTCCTTTCTTTTTTTGTGTGTGTGTTCAAGATTTTTATTTTTTTTTTTTCATCCTTGATCTTTGGATAAATGCTACATGGTTAATGGAAGATTGGGACACATTTCTGTTGACTTCGAAAAAGCAGTGTTGAAACAATTCAAACGCACTTTAGATTGCGACGTTCAAATTAAATAACAAGCTCATTAAGTAGTGAAATTCATCAATAAAGCATGACATACTGCGAGAAAAGTTGGTTTTCATAAGAGTTAGGAAAGAGGGTTGAAGAGTGTTTTAACTAGACCCTTGGCATGGCACTGCCTGGAAACCATCCTTTAGGAAACGATTCAAGCACTCTAATCTAAAGGTTAGGGGTGTGCTAAGTTTTTCTATACAACAACAAAAAGGACCATTGAAGTGGAACATTGCGCAATTTTTCTCTCTCTTTAATTATCTTTTAAGGCGAACAAAGATTCTGTTCTTGGAAACATTCTGAAGGGACATGTTCTAGTGCTTCCCACATCCGTTCCTGGAAAAGTGGCAGAATTCCGTCAACAAAACACGTAGTCACGCAGCATCCACTGCCTTGACGTATCACTTTCTGCCGAGCCTGCTGTTTGCAAATCCCCAGGAGAGGGCAGGTCGTGAGAGGCACAGCAACAGTCTGGGATCGCCGGAGCTGAATTTTGCATATATGCCTCAATCTTTCAATGCTGGCCTGTCTAGGCATGCCTGGGGATTTGAGTGTTGTGCTTGTTGCAGTAGATAAACTGGTGAAACTAAAGGAGGAGAGGTTTGACTTGAGTTGCTTATTGTACTTTTGTCTTCTGGTTTTCGCGTTTGACTTCTGCATTCTTTCAAGCATGATGAACGGCAGGGTGTTTGTCACTTGATGAATTCCGATACAACTGGTTTACAACCACAAGCAGTATTCAACTCCATATTCTTGCGGCATTTCCTTTCTTTCCTTTGTATCTTCTCCTGGAGGCGTTGTTCGATCACTGCAATCCCCCTCCTGAACACCAGCTGCCACTGCTGAGAAAATGTGGCTGAATAGCAGGAATATTCCTGAAAGGAGCTAAAGTATTTAGTTGCAAGGTACAGAGTCTCAAAGAATGGTGTGATCCCCACTATTGAAAAGACCTAACATCTACAGAACTTTAGGCATTTTTTTTTTTGTTGTTTTTGTTTTTTCAGTTAGTACATTCTAAGCGAGAGCTGCAAAACATTACTTATTCAGCTGTTTAAAACAAGCAGCAGCCGTAAACCAGATGGAAAGGAATTGTGAGCTGCGTCATTGTTCTGCATTTTACTTTGTCGGAACAAAGTCAGTTACTGTAATGAGCAGTGTGCTAATCGCATATGCTCCACCCAAATACAATATTTCATAAGTAGAATATGAAGTAAATGAGACACCATTCATTTAGACATGGATGACCTTAGATGTGAAGTGTTTGCTTTTTGAGGACTCCTGAAAATCCGAAACTATCTTTATCATGAGTTCTTACCAAAGATGGAAACCATAGTCGGCTCTTGCACATTGCATATTAAAAAGAAGGTTGTTATTTTCATGCTGTGTGTTATTTGCACAACAGGAAAACGCTCAAAGCTCCAGCAGAGATTTTCCTTTGGGTCTGCAGCTTGACCCCTCTTGAGAAAATTGATACCATAAGTGTGAACGTCGATCTAAAAAAGTTAGATTTATAATATGCATTTTAAGAATACTTTATCAGTAAACAACTGTTGTGTGTGTGTTTGTGTCGCCGCAGAAAGTTCCCAGAAGTCATTCACTGTCAATATGAAGTTGTAGAAACTTTGCTTACATTAGTTGTAGCTGCTGTGAGAGTTTGGGTTGAATCATCCCCAGTTGGAGGCGAGAGCTGCCGTAACCGTCCTGTCCATTTGACTTTGTGTTTTTTAATTTTGCTTTTCCCCATTTTGTCTGGTTTAATGCTGCAAACTTATTGTTGTGTCCCTACTCTCTTGGATGTCAAAGATTTATCACCTTTTTTCTTGTAACTGTACTTTCTTGAACTCATTGTCATTTCCAGGGATATCAGTTATTTTATTTAGTACTTGGAGAGGTCAAAGGGATGTTTATGTCTGACACTCTGTTCCTCTTTTATGCCTACGGCTGGTGTCTGCGTAGTGTTAAAACTGTCAGCCACCACCCATCGCTGTTTTTTCTTTTTCTCTTTTTTTTTTTTTTCGTCACGATTGATATTGGTACTTATTTTATTTTTTTAACGAAAGTTCAGAATAAAAATTAATTGGGTGCAGAAGGCATCCTGCTGCTTTCAAATTTACGGGAGCCACCAAATGTTACGTCTGTGATGTATGTCACTCAGCTCCCCTCCTGCCAATGGACAAGGATCGGACACAGAAAATTAGGCCTCCGGCTGCTTCAAGGCGGCATAATCTGGCCGTGCCCGGTCTGGCTCCAGACAAAACATCAGCGAGGAGACACACGACCTCAAACCACCAGACGGAGATGCATATAACATCTCTCACAAGAACGGAGGTGGGGGGAGAAATGCCCTCAGACATTCCTGTTTACTAAAAGTCTGTTTTGCCATCACGGTCTTACTAGTTTCTGTGTATGTCCGACCAGACGCTTGACCTCGTGTGTGTTTGTGCGATCTAATTTTAGTAAAACACCCCTTTGTCCATGTAGCAAATGCATTCCCTGAGCCGGCTTCTGTGTGTTTACACTACTTACTTCTGTATATGTTGTGCTTGTTGCAAGAATCGTGGCGATTGACCACCTGAGTGCTATCGGGTGTCAACAGAAGCCCTTGTTGTCCTTGTTAGTTACGGAGTCATGTTGCATTGCAGTGCTTAATAAAGTGAACGGTTTGAATTAAATCAGCAGCTATCAATTCTGTCTCCCAGCCCTCGAATTTGTTGAAACATTAATGCTGTAACGATGTCCGTCATAAAGGATAACATGTATTTTTAACCCTGGCAAGACGCTACTTTTATTCAGATTTCTCTCAAGCTGAGGCCACCTAAAGCAATGAGTCAGCACCTGTTGGATACCCATGCCCTGATTCCCATTATTCTGCTTCTTTTATCGCATGTTTTGGTTTGCATGTCCCTCTCTGTTCTCAGATACCGTTGTTCTTATCATTTGGTACCACAACTCCCTGCTCAATACCATTTTATTCTGCCTCCTTCTGTTCTTTCTCCTTTGTCACTTAAAAAGATGTATGCAAGTGGTTAGATTTTTTTTTTTTTTTTTTTTTTTTTTTAAAAACTCCATACTATATACTGTTGGCTTTTGTCTTTCCTTTCTTTTTCAATTTTAGCAGCATTTCATCCACAGCACACGTGATGTGGGAATGGAGCACAAAGTAGCCCACTGTGTGGGCCTCTGCATCTACTTAGTGACCTTTTACCCAATTTAGAATATATATTTGTACACAGCCATGCATGCACAAAATAGCAACTGCTATGTATTTCTTTTTTTATATAACTGTGTGTCTGTACATGGCAGAGACTTAGAATGCAAAGGCTTTTGAGCTGAACACTTTTTTTTTTTTGTTCTTTTTTTTTTAAACACTGTAACAAGGAGATGGATTCCAATAGAGATGTGGATCTTTCAGCGTTTAATGAGTAAATTCAAAAATTAATTTTCTATTAAAAACGCTTAGAGATTCTGTTTAAATTATGACTGAAAAGAGGAAAATGTAGTGTAAACAAATGGAACATTAATTTAAAACAGTCTATAAAGTTCCATAGTGTATCAAATTCCATCAGTTTATTTAAAAAGAAAAATGGGTGTGTGCATAAAATTCTGTAACTTAAATGACCAGCATCAGGTTAGCTTAGCTGCCTGGATTTTCTTAAATAAAAATGTGTCAAAGAATTATTTAAAATGCACAAGGTTTGTCAAGATGGCCTTGTACGGTAGCAGAGTGGACGCTTAATGCAACTTGCAGTATACTCGCAAAACGTTCAGCTTGAACACATCTTTAAATTGTTTTCATTTTGAATCGATTCAGATTTTCCATGACTAGATTTATTTATTTATTTTTTTTATTTCTAATTTCTGCACCCCCTTAAATTTCAAGACTTTTTTTTTTTTTTCATTCTCTGGGATTTATCAGGAGTCAATTACATTAGAAGGTAAAGGCAAGTTTCAGTTTACTCTTGCCTTTTGGAGATGGTGAAATTCAACAACCTCTGATTATGTGCAGGATAATGTAGAAACGTATTGATTTTCTGTAACAAAGACAAATATTACAAGGGACTTTCAAAGGTATTGATAAAAAAAAAAAACAGGTTTAAACTGATTAACATAAAATACCTCCACCACTCATTCACTATAAACTCAACCAAAGATGGCTGACTTGTCACTTAGCAGCTCTGACTGCTAATTTATGCATCACGGCTTGTTTCCTGTGTGGTTAAACGTGCTCCGTCGTCTACAAACCAAGTGCAAGTGCATCTCGTTCTTACTACGTTGAAGCGGATCATGATCGCAGAACCAGTTTGCAAATTTCAACTGTAATTTGCATGCCTTCCTGGCAATGTATTGATGACAGCTCTACAGGCAGCTGCTCTGGTCTGATGTTGCCAAGTTTTACCTACTTCCTTTTTGAAATCGCGCCCCCACCCCAATTTGTTTATCTACTTTGAGGGCCCAATAAAATCAACTTTCTTTTTACCTTTTTTTTTTTTTTCTTCTATTCTTTTCTAGAACACGTCAGGTGAAAATCTCAAAATTTGGAATGTAAACACACTGAAAGATTCTTTGGGTGGTATTATTTCAGGATTAAATACAATCTAAAGAAACTTTGTTGAACGCAAATGAAGGAATGGTGGTTAACTTAAAGTGTACATTTTGATCTTTTGCTCATATTTATCAAGGAAATAAACATGTAAATGTTGCAGCAACCAATGTCTATAAATAGTGTTGATTTTGGGTTGTTTTGTTTTTTTTTAAAGAAGTTGTTGCATAAACAGTTTTCGGAATCGTTGCAAATTTTCAGTTAACGCCATGAATTTTGTTTAGCATGTTAAGTGGATGGCAAGCTAAAAGGGAAGTGCAGATGCTAAGGCCTGCTCAGACTTCATTAGGCATAATGCAAATCCCGCCCCCAAACAAAGCCGTAGCTTCCTTTTATTTGTACTCATGGTGACATTCAAATTGTCACCCTGCCTTTTTGTCTCGCTAAACCCTGCTGTTTGCAGAGTCTTCAAAGCAAACAATACGACTTCTTTGCATCTGGTCAATCATCCCTAGTCTGTTTTTTATCTTTTGACATAACCTGTCATTGTGGAATTCCCGTCTGGTCCTTGTGTTAATGTTTTGCTCCGTTTCTGTTTATTCATTGCTAATGCAGCCACTTATTTTTTTATTTTTTTGGACACTCCTCTCCGTTTCTGAACAGTCAAAAGTTCATTAAATCCTTCAAGTCCCTGTTCTTCAGCTGTCTGCATGCAACCCTCCTGTTCTGTTTCTGGCAGCTCGAGGGTGGTAATTAAAGGCGTCACAGAGGATCTCGGCCGTCACAGAATGAAAGGAATGGGGGAAAGAAAAAAGTCGAGTCTGTTTTTGAGAGTGCCCTTATAGCTGTTGCCAAGTACAGAAGAGGGAGAGAAGAACAGAATAGTAGAATTTAGAGTGGATAGATGCTTCCCTTTGACTCTGGTTGGTAGTTGTCTGCTGATAAGCGGCAGCAGTCTATATTTGTGGGTGTTGAGGAAAGATGAGAAAGTTGTTGTGGTTTCTAAGAACGGCATCATATTCCTGGATCCCTTGAGCTATGTTTCTTCTTTATAAAACCTACTACAAGGGAAGCGGGTTCAGTTGAGACGCATAGAAATTTGCTTTTGCTGTCGTAGGCGAGAGAAACGGTGATTCAGAACCAAGTCTGGTCATTTTTGAAGAGTTAAAAAGGGAGAGTGGGACTGAATTTCTGGCTCTTGTTGAAACTTTGCCCACCCTTTAATCCTCACCTTGTGACTATGGCCTATGCAGTGATAAAGTCTGAGCCTTCTACCACCCACTCTTGTGTGTACCTAGTCATGATAGCCAGCTCCCCGCAACCCCTCCTCCCGCGACGGCCCTCACACACACCTCCGTGTGATGTCGCTCTGAGACGGTTCCAGCCAGTTTGCGGCAGCTGGCTTTAGACTGTCGAGGACTTGG
Source organism: Girardinus metallicus (assembly GCA_903067095.1). NCBI lineage: Eukaryota > Metazoa > Chordata > Actinopteri > Cyprinodontiformes > Poeciliidae > Girardinus > Girardinus metallicus. Next base: position 18,190 of record CAEGAE010081260.1, on the reverse strand, counting down.
CAGCGGTTTGACTGGCAACTCCCTAACTAGTTACAGACCAGACATTACCTGTTCTGGGACGGAGCCTTCTGAAGCCTGTGTGTGCGCCAGCCCTGCTGTGCATATTATTAGTTTCCATTTGGGTGACAGGTGGTGAATTTACAAAGTGTCGTGATCCAAAGGTGTTGTAATTTCAAAGCTAAATAAGGCAATGTTACAGACTCAAAAATGTGCTGCAGGATTATTATTTTTAAATCAAAATGAACTTACTATACAACTTTCTGGTCTTTGTTATTCCAAGACCAGAAAATTTGATCATTCTTCTGTGTAGAACAGGTTGTCCGCACATACTTAAATGTATTGCCTTTTTTTTTTTTTTAATCCAAGATTAAGACCTTAAAATGTCTTAAGTTCATTGGGATAAACATGTAAGTCGGCCTGTATACATTACTCACAGCTCTTAATTGTTTTTTCTGGCAGGATTTTTTTGGTCTTGTATATTCTATGTAGTTTTATATTTTTATAGATATCCCAGCTAACTACCTTTTATGCGTCATGGGTAAGTGCACATTTATGGTCAGTTGCCTGGACAATGTTTGTTTCCATTACTTGTGCAGACCAACCCAAAATTTTTAAGCTTGGCTCTCTGGCCTTTGAGACTGTAGACATCCCTGAAGTCGTTTTTTTTTTTTTGGCTTTGAATGTCACTCAAGGTGATATTAGAAAAAGTTTTTAAAGTCGTACTTCCTGAAACCTGCAGGTACCCCGTGTACCTTTTGCTCTAGTCTTTTTGTTGATTAAACATCATGTAATTAGATCAGTCTTGGTCACCGGAACAGGAAGTGATTCGTTCCATGTTTAGACATCTGAGATATGCTGGGTGTGTTTGTGTCCTTCAAACAATGAGACGCCGCCTGCACTGCATTTAGTTAGGTGTGTCCTTTTTATTGAAGGTTTTAGTCACTCAAGTTTACGTTTAAGATGATTAGAAACGGATGGATGTGCTCTTGAGCTGCTATCATTATTGCATGTTAGTGCGGACAGTGACAGTGGAGACTTTTGGCCACATCGCCATTGCGTTGTCCTTGAATGATACTATTTATGGTGGAGCTAATGGAATAATACAGGATATTAGGACTTGAATATATTGCTTATGATGAGGGATGCACACATTGTTCATCGTTGACCTCTAAATTTCAATATTTCTCAAACTATAGTATTTAATCGAGCTTTAGAGCTACAGAAACACCAATTCAAAAATACTAATTATAAACTTTTTAGTTACTTTCACAATTGAATCCATTGCTATTGAATTTGATGAGGATGGGATGCTTGTGTGATTTTTAAAAGGTATCCAAATAAACCTCAACTGCTGCTTGCATAGTCCAGTCAAGACTTCTGTATTGATTTTAATAAACCTTTATTACACTGCTGAATGGGAAGCCGTTTTCTATGGAGAGCTAAAAAAAAAAAAAAAAAGTTCTATTTGGCCCAGTCGTGCTCATCCAAAACTTTAGACAATATTTGTTCATCTGAGTACAGCTTATAAAATATGTTGTTTCAACTCATGGACTTGTTCTAATTTAAGGCACTTTGTGTTACCTTAAGGACTTGCTGCCGGCTGAGGGAAAGGAATCAATTAGTTTATTGTATTGTATACTGAGATTAAAGATAACATGGACACTCTAAGATCTAAAGCAAGCTTTATGTATCAGGAGGTGTATTAAAAAATTATTAGGTTAAGGACATAGTCTGACGTATGAAAGGTAAACATTCAGTTGTTTTTGTTCCGAGTCTTTGTGTTTAGTAAACTGGAGCAGATTACTTTGACTTTTTATTGACAGAGATAAGGTTCTGACTCAGTTTGGAGGACATAAATGACTGTTTACCTCTCATATTTTGAACACAGGAAATATTGATTAAAAGATTGACGTTGCACTTCTTCTGACGGACAGTGCTACTGCTGCGCAGCACAAACTCGCAGACAGGATTTAAGCCCAATGATCCGTTTTTTAGCTTTATTGTGCAAAGGTTTCGACACGATCTGTGTCTTCATCAGAGTCGCAAATGAAATATCAACAGCAGGTTACACAGTCTCATGTAAGCAAGCAGTAATTGCATTCTGAAAATGGAATTTCTGCATTTGTTGTACAAAGTAGAGTTTCAACCAGACGATCATCTGGACATCCGCTGCAGAACTAGTGCGATAAATGTGCACTTCCCCTTTAATGTAAATTGATGTTTTAAAAGTGTGCCATCTAAATATGATTACATGTATTTTTATTTTATATATATAAATATATATATATATATATATATATATATATATTTTTTTTTTTTTTTTTTTTAAGTTATTTTTTTTTTTTTTTTATTTAAGTATCCTCTTTCCAATCTCTTCACAGGCTTTCTGTGTCGACTTCAGCCGTACCTATATGGCGTGTGTGACCGGAGAATTCTGCCAGGCACAGCACCTCACCTCACTGGAGAAGTGAATCGGCCGCCCCCCGAGGGACTACGCTACCCAGAAACCTCCCTGACTGCCAGCACATTAGGAACTGCTGACATATTTTTTCCAAAAGGCCTCCCTTCCTCTCTGGGATATCGCGTAGTCCTTGGCCTGACTGCCCTGCTCTATCCCAACCAATACGAAAAATATTTGCTTTCCGCTTTCTCCTTGAACAGCCAATCACAACCAGCTCTCCTGAATGGGGTAAACTCATTGGATGACTTTTGGATAGTCTCATTTTTTTTTTTTTTTTTTTTTTTCTCTCTCCTCCCCCCTCCCCTCCTATTTTTGTTTAATCTTCCTTTCAATTTAATTTTTTTCCCCATCCCAGAAAACTGTGGACTAGTTTTGTTTTTTTTTTTTTTTTTGTTTTTTTCTTTGTGTGCATCATCCTTCAGTGAAGACCTGTCATTCTCCTGACCCATTCTTATTCACGTCTTGTCCTTTTTTTTATTTATTCTACCCTTCCCCGATCACACAAACCTCATAGCAATCTGTACATCTGAGCCAAAAGTCGCTTTTTATTTTATGAGTATTGTAATTGTTTTTTCAAGCCGTCTCGCCAACATGAACCGCCCTGCTGCAGTCGAGATTAAACATGAGGCCATGAGGTTCCTTATCACCCACAATCCCACCAATGCTACGCTCAACAAGTTTACCGAGGTGAGAGGCTTTATTGATCATCGACTGCATTCGTATTTGTTATGAATGTCGCCGACTAAAAGCTTATTTGTCTGTCAGGAGCTGAAAAAATTTGAGGTAGACACGTTGGTGAGAGTTTGTGATGCCACCTACGATAAGGCTCCAGTGGAGAAAGAGGGCATACAAGTCTTTGTGAGCATCACTTTTCTGGGTTTGTCTCTGCCTTTCCGAAGTCATTTGTGCTGATTAGTTTTCAATTTGCTCTTTCCAACTCCAGGACTGGCCCTTCGATGACGGTGCCCCTCCTCCCACGCAGATTGTGGACGACTGGCTGAAGCTGCTTAACACCAAGTTTCGAGAGCAACCCGGCTGCTGCGTTGCTGTGCACTGTGTGGCAGGGCTGGGCAGGTACGACAAAAACTTCAATTAAATCCTGCAGAAATTGCTCTTGGCTACACATTCAATGCACACAATTTCAGTTAGGTGTTTTCAAGGTTTGGAATTTGCTTGATTCCTGGATAAAGTCGTTGAAAGAGGTTGTGACAAATCTGTGCAGTTTGAAAATCAAAGTGCAATGTGACATCTGATTAAAATCCTAAATTTGGAATACAGTATTTACAGTTGAAACCAGATGTTTTCATTCACCCAATGAAAAAGCCGACACATTTTGTTTCTTGCTGTCTGAAGTAAAATTAGAAAAAAAAACTTCTTGTTTTACTTCAGTTAGAATCAGCAAAATGATTTCCTAAATGCCAGAAAACCTGGCAAAAATAATTTATTTTTAGTTTTTTTTTTTTTTTTGTAAATTTCTTTGTAAATTTTGTCAAGTATGTCATTCGAGAAGGAAGGTAGTTTACATTAGCATGACCTGTTTGGATTGTTTCCACCAGTGTATCATAAGCCTGGCAGGCCACAAAGCTTTACTTGTGCCCCCACCAGGCCAAACATTGCTTATCTATTCAAGTCTTTTTAAGATGTTTGCATTTTGAAAACTTTGTAACTCATGTTCAGGTATTAATCTTTCAATAACACATAATTGTCAAGTGATATTTTCAAATTTCTTGTCAACTTTAAACATTTTTTAACTCAAAAACACGACGGGCCGCTGAAAGACTGCTGAACGCCCAACCACCGGGCTTAGCAAGTTTTCTGGGGGAAACATTATTCACTATAATAAAGATTTATTACTCCTTTTGGTACAGTAACTTATTGATCTGCATTATATTGGAAGTAAAGGTTTTTATTTTGCATGTTAAACAGCATTATTGAAATTGAATTTTTTATGTCCAAAGTGTGGTGCTGAAAAAGTTTGAAACCTTACATTAAAAGTGCTTGAATGCTATTGGAAAAGTGTATCTGTGAACATTAGTTTTTATATCTTGCCTTAGAATTCCAGTTAAATTTAGAATTGGGCTTTGACTGGGCCATTCTGATACACAAGTATATTTTAATGTAATCCTGTTGGATGCAGCCCTGCCTCCACGGTTTGTTGTCCAGTCGTGGGGCTTTTATTGGTCAGACAAGGCTCCGTTTCATCCCCCTGTAACACTGACCGTTAGATGAGGTCACAGAGTTCACACACTGCTACAGAAAGCTCAGAATTGTTAAGTGTCTGAGAAGTCAACTCTTTATTTTTTTTCTAATCTTCCTGTCGTCTAGCCATCCTCTTCCCTTCACCACCTGTTCCTTCTTCCCTAGACATGACACAGCTTGAGCCGATTGTCTTTTGTCCCAGTGCTGAGTTTCATCTTGTAACTTGAACTGTTGTGTTCTCCTCCTGTTCCCTGAGGGCTCTGTAAATAAAGTCAACAGATTAGATAATTCGTCATTAGTTACAACACTTTCTGTCTCTGACTGCAAAATTAGGCAATTCGATTTTCGCTCGCCATAAAGCGAGGTTGCACGGGTAATGTGAAGTTATGCCCCATTGTAATCACACCTCAATGTGACGGGGAATTACAGTGTAGTCGTGTCGAATAGCCCAAGTGTGAAAACAATGCAGGCAGAAGCACATGATGTGGGCGAACTGGTGTGAAAGTGTCTTCTCCAACCAAAATGCTCAGCAAACCCAGCAGTTCTCCCTCTAGCTTCTAACCCTGTTTTTTTTTTTTTTTTTTTTTTTCTTCCTCCTTTTGCATTGCTGTGGCATTCCAGAGGTTTCGTTTTTCCAAGTATTGGTTGGACTGGTATTTTCTGAAAACACCACCAGTCTTTTTCGTAGAAGTTTACTTGCTGAACTCATCTGCGTGAGTTTGGTACAGAGAAGGTGTTGAGAGAGACATTTTCGTTTGGACTTCATTTTTCTATTCAATTTTCTAATTCGCTGCTCCTCAAAATTTCTGAGCTAGAAAAGTAGCTGAAGGAAATGCTCCGCTAGAGCTGAAATCTGACCTCGTCCAAGGAACTGCTATATTTATTTACTTTTCCTCATCCCATCTTCTTTCTGGTGAGCGAGGAGTTGGCCGTTTTACTGTAACTTATCACAAAGTACTAGTACAGTGGCTCAGTAGGGCGCCTGTGAACTTGCACACCCCTGTAGATTTCCCAGGCCTGTTTCCCAGGTTTACCTTCCTCCCCTGTTTTATTACCAAGGAGCCCTGCGAACCTTGGCATTTCATCTCCTGTTCTCCCTGTTCTTGCTTTAACCAGTCTAATGGATTCCTTTACCTTTCAGAGCTCCAGTCTTGGTGGCCTTAGCCCTCCTCGAGGGAGGGATGAAGTATGAAGACGCCGTGCAGTTCATAAGGCAGTGAGTACTAGTCTTAGAGCTTTACAGACTCAAAACATGATGATTTCTTTATGGACTGAGATTAGGTTAAGAGGTTATAAGCAGTGGATGAGTATATTTGCATCTTTATTAATATAAATACAGATTACCTGGTTGTGGAGGCTGAAGCTAGTGGATTGTGTAACAGTTTTTGGAAATAAAGAAGACTTCTGTAGTCTTAAAATGACTGAATCCTTAAGAACTTCATAGCAGTTTACACCAACACAATTTTTTTTTTTTTTTTTTTTGACATCAGGAGGCTATTTTTGCAAAGAAGCCACTGATTATGTACACAGGAAATGAAGGTAGGTGGTGTGCCACCAACAACCTTCCTACATGAAATGTGTTCTTGGACACAAACTACATCATTTTCCAATCAGAATGTCCATGTAAAGTGAGAATAAAAAGTGTTAAATACTTAGAATTGAATCATGGAAAAAAGGCATTAACCTAATGTTGCTCAATCTTCTCTGCAAACCTGCAAAAGCATTCTTCTACTAAAACGTAAGCCGTCTTGTTTTAATATCCTACCTGCTCTTTCACTGTCTCTTAAGCAACATTCTTGTAATTTTATTAATGCCTATTTTTAATGATGTGTATGAAGCTTATATGCTGAGTGAAGCCAAAGAGTCAAATCGTACACACAAATCTGTTAAATATTTGTAACTTTATAAGTTAACATTTTATTGCTTTTTACACTTTGTTTCGTGGGACGATTATTGGGAGTGCACAGCCTCCTACTTACATTTTTTTTGTGTAAAAATAATAGTTAGCTTGTATGTAAATTACTACCAACACAAACATGTTATACATATTTAAAGAACCAATAAAGTTGGTATAAACTGCTTTGACATTTTTTATTTTTTTGACAATTTAAACACGGTAGGCTTCTTTCAGTCTAGCTGTAAGCATTAGCCGTCAGGTTTAAACAGTTGAAATTCATACTTTTAAAGATGCCAAGTTATCTGCTGCAGATAAGACAAAACTGGCTTTTTTTTTTTTTTTTTAATTGCCTCCTTCCAGAAATTCTCCACCGTCTCTTTAAAGAAGCCTGTAAGGTTGCAATATGAACCTTTTTCATGTGGTTGAACTGGTAGAGATGAGTTAATGAGTTGTAGACACATTGTTGGTCTTGCTCTTCTGTCCTTGTTGTCAGTGAGAAATGGTCAATAAGCAAAGAAGTGGATTACTCTAAACGGTTAATAATTCCTCTGAGTTTGAGTGTGTGCTTTCCCAGTTTAGAACTTAAAGCTTCTTTCCTGTTTTTTGTTGTTTTTTTTTTTCCTGTAGGAAGAGACGTGGAGCCTTCAACTCCAAACAGCTTCTTTACCTCGAGAAATACAGACCCAAAATGCGTCTGCGGTTCAAAGATAACGGCCACAACTGCTGCGTGCAGTAGGCCGTCCGTCTGTGCATCCGCTTTCAATGCACATCTAGTTTGGAATCTTCCAACAAAGAGGAGATAACAAAAAAAAAAAAAGAGTGCCATCAGTAATTGTTGTGATGATTTGTAAACACTGAGTCATGGTTAATTGATCTGAGAGAAATCAAATGATCAAACAAAATGAAACTAGATCTGGGGAAGTCCACCAGCCGAACCAATGAATGGAAGGTCAAAGCACACAGATTGGGCCCGCCTCCCTGTTCTACAGCTCAACCAAACCACGGGCCAGAATTTTTTTATTTTTTATTTTTTCTGTCCACTCGAGTCCATCCTGTACATGTCGTTTTTTTTTTTTTTCTTTTTCCTCTTCTCACTTTAAGTTGTAATCATGGGATATTTTACCTTCCATTAAGTGAATTTTTATTTTTACACATACATGGTGATGAAATGTATTGATTCTGTTTTTCTTTTCTTTCATTGCTATTTGGCCTCTTTTTTTTTTTTTTTTTTTTTTTTTTTTTTTTTTTTTTTTAAAAAAAAAAAACATGGTGATGAAATTTTTTTTTTTTTTTTTTTTTTTTTTTCTTTTCTTTTTGGCCTTTTTTTTTTTTTTTTTTTTTTTTTTTTTTTTTTTTTTTTTAAAGAAAGAAAAAAACATTTTTAAACTGAACACATTTTGATTGTGTTTTTTGTTTTTGCACAAAACTCAAAAGGTTCACCCTGAAAATGCAGTAATGTTCTCTGTTCTGTTTTATTTTTTTGTTTTTTTTTTTAATTGAATTTTCTTTCGCTCCTCACTTGCTTCAAGTCACTTTCAGTTTAGGGCCTCACTGAGTCTGAATATATCATATTTATTCGCAAGAGAATTGTGGCAGTGTTGAGTTTGGCAGGGGCAAGGACACTTTGTTATCCAATTTTTCTTTTTTTTTCTTTTTTTTTTAAGTAACTATGTAAGAGCCATGACTTTTTTTATTTTTATTATTATTTTCTTCTTAAGTCTTGTTGGAGTGCAATAATCAGTCCACCTCAGATAAGCCCATCAGACCCTGCTGAGCATTCCTCACACACATTTTACATGTACGCAGACATTTCAGACAGGAAATGAGAGCTGCTCCAGCTGGTACTCCTCCAGCTGTCATTCATTTTACCAAATGGGGAGGAGAGGGTTGTGATGGGGTGGGGGGCTACAGGATTTCCCAAACATATATGCAGATTTCAGCTCACACACTGAGCCCAGGATCTGGTCTGACAGACGGGGTGGAGGAGAATGGAAACTGGTCAGTTTTTTTTATCATTGTACCCATTTTGAAGACATCCCCCCCTGATTCGTATTGGTTCTTTAAAGATAAATAAATTGAAATAAAAAGCATTCTGGTGGGTCTCGTTCTTTCTGTTGCAGTACATACCTGAAGGCTGTTATTTATTCACAAGCTTGTTTTGTGAGATCAAAAATAAATTTCTTTCTGTGGCAACTTTTTTTTTTTTTTTTTTTTTTTCCTGAATCGCTCCACTCTTTGTGGCCAAGTATTTCTTAGATGGTATTTGCTCATCAAGTATGTCAGTCAGAAGCTGTCCTACATGTTCTTTCCCCACTGGAGGGTGACTCACCACCACGTGGAAGGCACAGGACACCGTGGTACTGAGAAATGACTCACTAGATCTCAAATGGATCACGACTCTGTGCAACGCAGGAGACGGATCAAAGCGCCCCCTCTGCTGTTGAAGTCGGGTAATTGCACTCAGAAATCCCCCAAACGTGTTTTCGCACTGACTGCTGTTACAAGTGTAACGACGTTGGCTTTAATTACGCACAATGAACTGCTTGATAAAAGACTGATCACAGAAGTGGGAATGTGTTGACTGAGGGAGCACTGACAGTACCTCTGTCACAGTCTGTGCTTTCAGCAGTGTTGCAGAGCTACAAATGCCTCGCCAAAGTCTGCTTTGAATACAGTGAATGCCATCTACAATGAAATCTGTGCCAAGTGAAACAAAATTTGCATTCAGTTTGTTACTCATCGCTCCCGTTGATGTGTGGCGGCTTTGTTGAGTAGCAGATTAAGTTACAGCCTAACAGGCTGTAACGTAAGGGTTCAGGAAGGAGTTTGTCTTGTCCTCAGTGACCTTCTAGAAGACACAAAGTATTAAATACTCCACTTTGATGCACTTGAGTTGTACAGAAAGCCTATTTCTAAGTACTGAATACAATTACTATTGGAGGTAAATCAGGAGAGCGAACCTCTTCACAGGTTGATAAAAAGATTTTTTGTTTTCCAATGGGCTTTGTGTTTGCCGTCTGTGGGTGTCACAAAGAGCTAAAAAGATCTTTGTATTGTAGTAGCTGTGAGTCAGCATGATCTCATACTGAGTCATGCTTATAAAGATCAAAGCCACAAACCTGTTGCAGCGACATCAGGGTGGCTTTGTGTTTCTCAACAGGTCAACATTGTGTGTTTTCTTTTCTCTTTTCAATGTCCGATGTGCCACGTGAATCGGGGTCACGTTTGGGTTCATTTTTCTGCTTGACTGCTGCAAACAATCTTTTTTCCAGAGATTTAACAACTTGGTGTAAAATTAACAGGTACTTCTAATTCAAACTCATCACCACAGCTGCTGCCAAAAGTATTCGTACCTTTTTAATCACATTACCACCACAAACTTAAGTGTATTTTACCTTCTCAGGTAGGTCTCTAACATCCTTACATGTATAAAAACTGAAAATTTAACAGAATTGCTTCTATCAATTTTCAGGTCACAAGTCAAGGGGTATGAAAAAATGTATAAGGCACTAGACGCCTTCAGTGCTTTTAGGTCGGTCATTAAGTTATTGTTCAGGCCCAGTCAATGAAAATATTAAAATAGAGCAGAAAAAAATAAAAACAAACTCCAGGGATGTTTATCTAAGTGTAGGATAACCTCTTTAAATACCTAATGCACAATTAGATTTTCTGATTCTTCTCATCCCCTCTGTGACATTGGCTTTGAATGTTTTGAATATCTCAATTTTTAAGATTCAATTAACCAGAGTGAAGAGAGCAAGGAAGACATTGAATTCTCATCTTAAAGAATTTGAAAAAAGACATGTCAAAAGCACTTATTTCTCATTTTAAAAGTTTTTTTTAATTACCTCTTGAAATCATGTTTTTTGCCAGATGAACTCGGATGCTCATTTAAAAAAAAAATGACTGTATTTACTGTTATGGTTTATGATGCCTGCTTCATGTACAGTTTGTTCTCAGCTTTATTTATAAAGTACATTTCAAACAGCTCACTGAAGTGCTGTACAGTGGAATAAATTGTTGCTCTTGGTCGTATTCTCTCTTACGCAACAATTCTGGAGGTGGCAGCTCTGGACTACAGGCCAGATCACATTATTATAAAGCCATCTAATATGCAATAAAATGCAATTTGGCACTGTGAAGCTGAGATACAGCACGACTTGGTGCCCCCAAAACCTGAATGTATCGTTTATGATCGCTAGTCTTTTCTAAGGCACTATAATACAAAGCTATACAGCGGAATAGTTCAGTGAATTTATCACAGCAATAACACACTTTGAGCTCTTTGTCCAAAAGCAAAGAGCACCCAGCAGAACCCTAGTCGAGCAAAAAGAGACCAGGCTTTACATTAGGATGAAAGTTGTGAGCTTTGAATGATTTATTTAAACTCTAGTTCTTTTGTTATCGTTTGTTCTCGGGGTTTGAGATTCCTGCTTTGTAACCTGCTGGGAGTACTGCGATATTCACAGTATTCAACTATGAGTTCAAGTACAAAACGTCATGAAGGGACTTTTGGAAGAGATGATGGATTCTTCAACTGTTGAGACATTAACATACTCTGAAATAGTCTTCTAAATAGTAATGGTCTGTGCCTTCATGCCAACGCTTTGGGAACACTGCTACTTCAATTCCAAACCAAAAACATGAGGAGAAAGCGTTGAGATTAAATGACTAAGGTTTGTGAATTGAGCTTGTCATTGCATTAATCTTGATTGGGAGCTAACAAGGTTGATGTTCTTGCTAGGTGTGTTTTGGTATCATTGTTTTGGTGGAGTATTGGCTTCAAGGGCATTTCATATACAGCATATATAAGGCAACATGAACTCATCGGGTATTTTGATTCCGTCAAACTGATCTATGATCCTTGGTTGTACCTAGAAACCGATGCTATATGATGAGAAAAGGAGTGGCACTTTGCCAAAGCAGAAAGTAACTTGAACTCTGTGGAGCTGATCATTGGCTAAGTCTTTGCCATTTTTGGCTATTTTTTTTTTTTATGAATTCAAAAGCTAGTTTTCAGCTTCCTTCCACAGCTTTCTAGCTTTGGTTCCAAATATTCAAAAACATTTCAGCAGACCAGGACATCTATTCCTGCAGTCATGTGCTCGCCTTCATCCAGCCGACTTTCTAATCAAAGGAGACAGTTCTCCTGAACGATGATTTGACACCGAATGAATCGCCTCGCTGATTAAACTCCACACTGCTATTATTTTGAACACACCCTGTTTTCAATTAATCATTCGGTTGCACAAAATCAACAGCAAGCCAAACCTGTTAGGCCTGTTGCTTTCTACTCCTCCACAATACGATACATACAGAAAACATTGTTTGATCTGGCCAGTGGCATCAATTAGATTTTATTTTGAACACGGCAGCATACTGTTAAGAATAAAATATCTAAAAAATCTACATGAAATATTTGTGCGTGGGTGGATCTAGAGAGCCCAAGGGCAGTTTTTCTTTTTTTTTCTATTTGCTTTACATATACTACAGGAGATAAAGGCCAAAGGGGTTTTGACTCCCCTACAAGAAGAGCTTGATCTCTGGCAGCTCTCCCACTTTCTGCAGAGCTGATCTAGGCCAGCACCAGTAAGCATCCGACTCTGCCAGATTCCATTGTGAATTGTGGCCCTTTAAAAATGCATGCTCACTCTCGGCTCTGTATCTTTAATGAGGTGTGTCTGAAATATTTGATAGGCCTCGCACTCATTTGAAAAACAAATACGTTTATTTCCATTAATATTTGATACGGAAATGAATATATGTAAAACACATACATTAATTAGTCTATTTTGATCAATTGTCTCTGTCAAAACGTGGAGCGTGTGTTTCCGCTCAGTTACTCCCCACAGGCGATGCTGCAGCAAATCTTTCCCTGTTGCTTCGGAACAAAAGAACCATTTAATTTTCAAAGATTTAGCTGGGATTTTTTCTTTTTTTTTTGCAAGTTTGTGAACACAAAGAAATTATGTGCTCACTCAGCAGTGGGGCTGATTTATAAAATGGGTTTCACATTACAGTGTTTGCATTTTGAAAACTATAATAAATAAGGAAAAAGGAAGCCTAGCATTGAAGTTTGAATTAGGGCACTGATTTTACTTTGTAGACCCTGAAGAATGATCCTTTTTTTTACCATGTAAGTGGTCTTAGTTTTTGTTGAGAACAGTGAGGTACAACTTTATTTCTAAAATGTGATGGAGCTAAAAAATGGGACTGTTTACTAATATTTTAGGTGAAATTACTTTTATGCATCCTGCTGTTTTGCTGCACACTTTGATGAAAACATCAAGACATCCATTCATCCACCTATCCATCTAAAGATTTAATCAGCATTTAGGTCTCTACAACCATCTTAACAGGATCTTCAGTCGGAGCCTCTTGAAGTATAAGGGAAATAATTCAAATTTTGTTCTCTTAAGTTACTAGAAGCTTAGTTCCTTTACCTTAGTGGATCCCAAACATTTTCTACTAGAACTAACATTTTGATTCTCCTGGATTCATTCAAATTTTTCAGTTTTGATTCCTAGTTTTGATTCCCAGCCACATTTAAGTCAGATTGAAGAGGCCACTGAATCCCAATGAAGAAGAATTAGCTGCAGTGCGTACGAAGAAGAGATTGAGAGTTTGCCTTCACTTTATTAAAATAAATAATATTAATAAATTAATATTCTTAATATTTTGGTATTTACCATATAGAAAAAGCTGTGGTAATCCTAGCTGACTTAAAACAGGAACAGTTTTGTTAGATTTAATGTGAAGCAGTGAGAGAAAAAATGGTAATGTGTATTTTTATGAGGTGATCTTGCTGCCATCAGTCTAATTCATACTTTGGATTTCTTTCAAATAATAGCAGATTGCTAGGACGTAAATCACATAAAACCATAGCAACTGATTTCAAGACAAAAACATCTAAACGTTTGAATGACCCAAGATCTCCCTAAATGATGCATAATTATAGCCACTTAGAAGCAGGTTGTTTAGGTAGGCACACTTATTCAAAGAACGCCAGTATGAAGACAAGATGCTACAATAATATTCACGAAGAAAAATGTTTCTCCTCTCAATCAAAATCAATGTCTGGCTCATTCTCTGACATAATTTCGTAGTTGTGGGCGACGCTTAAATTCATTGCTACTTAGCAACATAAAATTAAATTTCGACTATATGCATTCTCTTCCCTCACCACCAGATGGTGCTGAAGACCTATCTTGGTAGTGTTGCAGTACCGGCGCTAAACAGCAGGGTGTAGTGCTAAGACACCGTCTTCTCAGGTGCCAGTGGTGGGCCGCAGTGTTGATGTGTGTGATGTATTCCGTCGCTGGCAGCCTCCTCGGACAGCTCCAGTCTGGTGAGTCACTCTGCCACTGTATTCAGGATGTTTGGACTCAGCAGCTGAGGCCACGCAGTAATTAATAACCACATATTGGTGTTGGTAAAACAAGCACAGTGAGAGAGTGAAAGAGACAGGAAAAGGAGCATGTTTGACTTCTCTGTGGCTCGACCTACCTGACTCAGAGAGCAGAGACCGATGGGAGGAAAATATGTTTCTGACTGCAGCAGCAGCGGCTGACAGCAAATTATGTTTGCTTTTTTTTTTTTTGCTTTTTAATTTTCTTTAATACCCCTTCAAAGAGATGACGTTGACTTTAACGCCGCTTGTTTTCAGCCAGAAACAGTTGACACGACTCTTAGATGGCTTGCCAGAATAATGGGGAAATAAAAGGCTTTACTGATATCTGTAGAGAGAGAGAGAGAAAGAGAGAGGGAAAAGAAGAAAAACCTTTTATGCGGTGAGCTTGTTTGGAAGGGAACAGCTACAGATTGGTGAATCTTATTGTGCCTTGCTCGTTTTCTGCCCTTGGCTTCGTCGCAGGGCGCCCGGCCAGCTTTGATGAGGATGAGTAGATATTGAATGACAGGCAAAGATGGTGCCAGTCAATCAGCTCCTCCCCCAATTCTACTTTTACTCTCCAAGGAGAAGAAGACATGTGTCATCCTCCCATGTGGAATCACACCACTCCTCCCCTCCTTACTATACGTTTGCATTTTCCTTCCGTCTCCATTATTCATCCCTGCCGGCTTAGCTCTACAATATTCTATTTTTGAACTCCTTCTCACTGTCTTTATGCACCTGTTTGCTTATCTGCCCTGCTTTCATCTTCACCATCAGCCACTACTCTCCACTACTCCCTATCCCCTTTTCTTTTTTGGTGGGGGGTAGGTGGGGGGGGTTTGCAGCCCGGCAGTGCATCACTGTTTTAATCTAGATTCCGCTATTCCCTCGATTCCCTTTCTCATGAAGCTAGCAAAAGAGAAAAATAAAATGAAGCAGCACATACAGTTTTTTTGCAAAGGTAGTCGTAGGCCTTGAACTGTATTGCGTTATGCAGTTTTACAACCACAATCTTTCGTGTGTGATCAACCAGCACAAAGTAATTATGGGTTAAGTTATAACACAAAATTGTCTCTCACAACACTGCTGAATGCATTAGTTGAACATGGGAAGAGCGCAGCACAACCGCAAACTTACCAAAACATGGCCGTCCACCTGAACTGAGCCTTAATCACAGAAGCACCCAAAGGGAGTATTGTAGCTCTGGAGGCTCTGGAAAGATCAACACCTCAGATTAGATGGATGCTGTAAAAATCCAGTCTTTTTTTTTTTTTTTTTTACAGGTAAGCGCCAAGAAACAATCCATCGCAGACACTTCAAAAATATAAAAAACACATTTTTCATGATGCCAGAATTGATCTTTCTTTGCACCATGCAAAGTGGTGGCAGCATTGGGGAGGTTGCTATAGCTACTAATGTTTCATGAAATCTAATTGTAAATTTAAAGGGGCAGTATTATGTATTTTTCAGACACATATTTCCGTTTTATAGCACATTAAAGTAGCTATGTTGCCTTCAGTTGATATAAAAATACTTTATATTTCAAACATGACTTAACATAAATTTGACTTTAGCGCTTTGGAATTCGGTCTGTGTCCCTTTAAGAAGCTTCTACTTTTTCAATAGTCCACCTTCAGCGTGTCATCACAGCAATGCTTCTCATACTGCTGTTTACAACCGTTCTGAGGTGTGTTATACGAAGAAGTACCGCAGCGTAGTTTGCATGATTAGTCGAGCAGACTTGCAGTTCCACCAGGTGTTTGCTAACTGCAGCTGCTGCTAGTCTGAAGGAGCTCGGCGGGGCGGGGGTGTTGGAATCTAGGCACCCCTGAATGGCTACCACCAGAGATTCAAGGATTCCTCAAACCTCTATTAAAGAATCAAAGCAAAACTCCAGTTATGGTTTTGATGGAGGAATAACATTATAAGATGATGTAAAGCTCAGTTTTACAGAATACTCTCTCTTTGATCTAAATGCAAAAAAAAACTTTAACAAACAGCCTATTATGAATATGATAATGACGTAACGACAGCAAAGGCAAGTGAACTGAGAAATGGTGAAGAGTCTATATCCGCATTTCACATCCGACCAGTGAGTATTAGAGCTGGACCACTTGTAGACTTGACAAGCAGAAAGGCCAGTTCTGTGAAAATAGTCATCATGTCTGAGGCTCCACAAAGAAGTTTCAAAAAACACATTCTGCTTGTGTTGCATCACTTTACTCAGTGAGGAGGACCAGGAGGCAGAGCTCCACCAGGCTAGCAACATGCTGCAGAGGAAATAACCATTTACAACACTGAAGTTCTTTTATATATTGCATTACTACAAAGGTGCATTTTCAGACTTCTGTAAGTTGATATTCGTGTCTCTTGTCTTTTGCAGTTCATCAATGAGCTGTTAATACAGTTTTTCTTCTTTGTCTTGTTGGAAAATGCTATCTGAAGAACACCAAAAGGAACAGTCTAACCACTGACCTGGCCAAAAATCTCTGTTTTTAAACACCTTCCCCCTCTACCACTGCAACAGTAGCATTTTCCTGTTGTGAAGAAATCTGACACTAAGTGACAAAAAGGTTGCCTCTGCTACCTGCCATTGAGTTTTGTTGTTGAAGACCACGTTTGTTTCTAAATCGACGGTTTGCAATGGCCTTGTTTTCCAGTTGAAAAACCAGAGGTTGTCCACATACGTCACACTCTTTGAGGCTGTAGGGGATGTTGTGTGTGTTAGAAATGTAAAAATAAAAAAGTTTACTGTTTATGTGCAAATCTGGTGGAAATATACCTCCAAACACTTGAAACTGTAAAGAAGGAAAAAAAAAAAAAAAGGAAAATGGAAAAAAATCTATTATTTTTCTACTATGTTACATTATGTATAACTTTATTTTGGTCTGTAATATTAAGTCTATATGTTTCTTTGTTTTGTTTTGTTTTTTTATACGTTGCAGTTATGACTTCCCAAAACGTGATAAAGTTGAAAGGGCTTGAATATTGTTGTGAAGCCCCTCAGGCAGCCAGCGGATGTGTTTTATTTGCTTGCTTGTTTTTTTTGGTGGTGCCATTTAGCCAGCTGACCCTCATTTCTTTGTCCACTATGGTGAGAATGCCACAGCAAACAGAGCAGACTAGTTTGGCCGGAAGCATTTTCCCCTATTTTTTAACACACTTGTCAGCAGCCATATCAGTAGGCCCAAAACTGCCGTGAAAGGCCAATCCATCCAACACAGCAAGTGTTAAGTGGCTGCTTTAACAAGTACTGCATCTAATTGGCTGCGTTTGAGTTTTCCCATTCATTGGAAAGTTGGTGCCAAACCATTCCATCACACCGGTATGACAATTTCCTTGATTTTGATCATTGTTGTTTCTTTCTCCCTGACCTTTTTTTTCCCCCTTACATAAATTTTACTTCAACCCACTCCGTGAGTCATCTGAGCATATTCTCCACTTTAGCACGGATCCGATTTGCCACGGAAGCCAATGTGCGAAGAAAAGTGTTGTGCCTCCACACACACAAATACACAACGTGTGCTACCTAATTAGCAGCTATTCTTCTGTCCTCACCCACCTTTGAAGATGTAAGATGTAGGCAAATTAGTTCTGACCTCTTGAATTATGCATACACTCACAATCATACAACCATCAGTTACTATATTAATGTGTTAAATAGCTTTAAAATTACCAAATGTGTTAAAAATCCAAAGGAAGATCAGGAGCTTCATAATCATATTATTAGGTAACTCCCTCCCTTCCACATTTTGTCACATATGTTACAATATGAGCATCTAACAAAGTGACATTTTTGCTATGTATGTGCATTTAGTTCCCTGTGCTTAAGCCAAAATCTTTGAACACTCAACATAGACCTTTTTCACGCTTCCGCGTTTTAAAGCGGATGTGGGGTTTGACAATTTCCGGTGGTTATAGCGTTAGCATTAAAAGGCTAGGAAAATGGCTCAGTCTCGGCGGAGTTGTTTTTGTTCAGTCCGTGGTTGTTCATGTGGGGCAAGAAAACAGCCATATCTGTCCTATCATGCGTTCCCGACGGACCCGGACCAACGGAGGCCGTGGATCCAAGCGATCCGAAGGGAGGAAGGCCCCGACTTCTGCATAAAGACAGGGAACACTTTCGTATGTAGCCGCCACTTCACACCGGAGGATTTAGTTAGCGGATCTGTCACCAGCCGCCTTAGAAGTGGAGCTGTTCCTTCCCTTTTTGCCTGGAATAACTTCACCAGCAACGAGA
>CAEGAE010081254.1:0-22289 GCA_903067095.1 Girardinus metallicus | reverse complement strand
CATCCATCCATCCATCCATCCATCCATCCATCCATCCATCCATCCATCCATCCATCCATCCATCCATCCATCCATCCCTCCCAAACAAGAGAGTACTTACTTCTTTATTTGTGTACCAGATGATTTCGGTGCTGTTGATGTAGAAATTGACTGTTGGATAAAATTCATAAAATCCAAACTTCTGTGCATCACCAGTACTGTTCCAGAAAATGAGGAAATACGGACCAAACTTGAGGTCACCATTTTTATCAAACTGAATGGTGTGGTTTAACAGAGTGAAATTGGACTTCTGGAGCTCTGCTAGAACCTAAAATGGATAAACGATAGTCATCTCAAAGTCATGAAAGTAATTTTAATGATTCACTGGAATGTGTACAAGATTCATGCACCAGACTACTATCTTTTTAATAGTTTTTCTTTATCTCACAGGTATTAAAAGATACCGTAAAAATTCCACATTTATTAAATGAGGTGATAAATTTGACTAAAAAAATTAATAATTTTTGAGCAATACTTTTTGAAACAAAAAACAAAACAAAAGATTCCCAACAATCCACATTCATGAGGCTATTACAAAATAATGAAATATAATAATTTCCTAAATTCCCTTTAAGATAACTAAATTTTCTAAGCATGTCATAAGAGTTTCAGATAAATGGCCGAACACACTGAACCAGAACATACCAAATACAGAAACAGTGTGTGAGCAAACTAAACATGTAACACTAATAATGTGAGTCCTGCAGTATGAATAGTTGGTCTTTCATTTAATTATGAGCACATTTGTCTCACTCTTATACAGTTTTATTTTCTGATTTGGATGCATTATCTGGTCCTCAGCTCTGTCAAGGCTCTAACACAACATAGTGGTGATTTGACTGGGTCATTCCAAGCACTTTAATTTAATTTCTAACTGTTTTGGAGATCTGCTGTTGATCTGTGGACCATTTGATAATTTTTGGCAACAAATTATTTATTTGAAAATTTATGACAGCAAGAAATTCAGGAGATGTTTTTGCATCAAACTAAACCACAAATGATTTAAAACTTGCACAGAGTTTATTCAAACGGTACAAGATATCCAAGATATCCAAGGTCACTTTCCTTAATCCCATTGATAACCATTCTAATGGTTTTCAAAAGGAAATGATCATCAACAACTGACAGCAGTTTTGAAATTTATGACTTGACTTCAAGCCTATTACTTGTTGATGGGCACCAACAACTACCTCGAAATAGTTAAACGCATTTCCTCTTTGGTACTGTATTAACACACCACAAGACATCTTAAACCCCAGGTCGAGTATTTTAAAATAATGTATTTATTGAATTTTATATCTTGAAATTAAAGGAAAATGTACTTCCTTTTAGCTTTTATTATAACTGCTATAAGATGAATGTAAATAAAAATGGTGCTTCAAACCCACAAACAGTGTAAATTTGACCTCTGACCCAGTCAGTATCCTGTTTGCACATGAGATTTATAAAATAATAGATTGTACAACTCGGGTTAATATCCAGATCCAACAACCAATAAGCTGTGTCGTATGACTATGCTTAAAGGTATAACTAAATTTAAATTGCTTAAATGAATGATCACATACTTACCATGTTTGGATACACTGTGATATTATTACATCCCTCTTCTTCACACTGTAAGGTCTTGTGCAGTGCATGAGCGATCGCATAAACAGCAGAATAAACAGGAAAAGAGAAGGATGGGTCTGCCTCTAGGATACTTTGTACACTCCAGTCACTGCAGTCGAAAACCTGATTGCCACACATCTGCTGCCCAGCGTAGCCACACTCGGTCTGGCCCTTAGCAGAATGGATGAAATCACCAAAACCAGGAACTGTCACTATCGGCTGGGCCACACCAAGTACAGTTCCAATGTTTCGTATTTCTTCCATCTTAGGCAGTTGTTTATTCAGAGACCATTCTTCATTTGCTATCCAAACTTTGTTGGTGACGTTAAAGCGGATAGCTGACTTGATGAGAACTTCGGCAGTCACTTCAGCTGTGAAGACAATGATTACACGTATCCTCAGCAGCTCCATGCGTTTGAACAACCTAGAAAAATTAACGTCGGCGTTGAGGTCTTCGGTGTACGCAATGCAGATGTCGGTGTCCCTGATCCGATTCACGAATAAGTCAAGGCCGTCACTGCCATAATCATCGGCAGTGTAAAGGAAAGCAACCCAGCGCCACTTAAAGTGCGTCAGGATGGTAACAATCACTTCTATAACATCGCTGTTGGGATGCACCGTTCGTAGGAATGATGGGAATTTTGCTTTCTTTGAAAAAATAGAAGTGGAGGATCCATAATTAACCTGCCAAAGAAGAGTTGCAGAAAAATTCAGCTTCACTATTCGAAAAACACAGTCACATCTGAAGCCCAATACACCTGATGTTGTGATGATAACTTAACCTATATAGAGTTGTGGTGATTCAATACTTACCATAGGAATGAGATCTGCCATAAAAAACGGGGCTACAGTGAGGGCCTGAGTGCTTGTGAAAGGACCAACAACTGCTATCACCTTGGACAGTTTTGTGTTTGGTTCAGCCCAAGGTTGGATCTGACCATTCACTGAGATGAGTTTTAAAATTCCTGGGAAGCTAAGCGTGTCTGAGCAATGATCAAACATCTCGTAGCCCAGAGTCACATTTGGAAGCAGGCTGGTGGAGTTGTTAATTTCTTCCACTGTGAATCTCATCAACTGAAACCTCCGATAATTTGAGATACTGAAGCACTGACTGAGGAGAAGAAGGCAAAGTATCAGAACAAACCGTAATTGCTCCAGAAAATTATATCTTTAAATCATCACTTTCAAACTGCAATTTGTATTTACTCAAGTTATCTTAGTCAATAAATGTATTGTCTGTGTAGTTAATCCAACACTTTAGTCATATTGAGAGAGTAGATTTATATCAGAGGTAAATTTAAAAATGCTGCATCATGCTGATGAATCATGAAACATTGTCACAATTTAACTCACGTCGAGCAGTTCAGAGCTTCTGGTCGGAGATGGCGATCAGGGCCCCAGGCGTAATGAATATCGAAGAGTCCACCTATCAAAAAATTCCCATCCAGATGAAACTCTGAGGTTGGAGCGGTGCATCGAGTTGAAGCATGCAAAAAAGTTTCAAACAAAAACACAGCAGCAAGAAGAAGGTGTTTCATTTTGGCAGCTCTCCTCGTCTGCTGTGTGCTACAGTGAGAATTAGCTCTGTTTATAGCTTGTTGTGATAAACTGGTGTCGGTCAAGCCTCTGTCATTCCTCTCCATGCATGAGAAAATACTTGACATCTGACAAATACAGACCGGTACATGGTTGAAGGAGTTTTTACAAATCAGTATGCAAAAGAATCATGCTGGACATTTAACAACAAGCAACAACAATAAAGTTTAATGATTCAGTCAAGTTATAAAGCAGTGAAAACGTTCAGCAGCACATGTATTAGTCTTTACATTGACAAAGAACATTTCTTTTACTGATTTTATAGCAATGAAGCCTATTTTCATCCTCGATGGCTCAGTGGATTTTAGATCCACTGTATTATTTATTAAATACTGACATCCAGTGTTATCTGTTGGACATTACATGAATATAAATTAAAAGATAGAGGTTGGCTTGCTGTTATATATAAATGAAATGGCCAAAACCAGACTTAATATAAACACTGTAGGTTTTGCAGCATTAGGGTTTGAAAATGTTGAGTGTATTAAGAAAGTTTACTAGAAATATTTGATAGCTCCAGACTGATTTTTTCTGAGGAGGAACTATATAACCAACATGACTAACAAATCTCCTACATGATCTAATCCGCATTGTCTACTAAGTTAGAAGTAACTGATATGTTCCACAATTGGCCAATAAATCCCCTCAAATGCAACACTTTTGGAGCTCTGAAGATCAGTTTATTATTTGTTAATACTGGATTTCTGTTCACTTCTTCATTAAACCATCATTTACTCTACAAACAACAAAAAAAACAAAACAAAAGTCCACCGCATCTACGTCGCCAGCAACAAAACCACTAATCATGATACTTTAACCAAAATAACAAAAAAAAAACTAATAACAGCCAATGTATTAAAATATTTGAATCAAAAAACCCAAACAAAAACTAATGGATTAAAAGTTACCAAAAGTGTTTTGAACTACAGAACTGAACTTTGTCCAAACTCAACCTAATTTTGGACATGTGTTCATTTTATTTGTTGCTTTTTATTCACTCATGTGAGACAACAGCTGTTGAAGAAGTACCTGAAGAAATCTTTGCATGCATTTGGAGGACATGCAAACTTCATCCAAAACAGGGATTCATACCTAGACTTTTCTTGCTAATTTTCCTTTCAGTTTGGCTAAGATACAAACGATAAAAAGATGCACTGAATTATAAAAACAAAATTATATTATGAATCTTTACAGTGTGTTATTTTTTCGTTCAAGATTATTCAGAAAATCAGACCAGTTGCCATGTTGCTACATCATTCAATATTGTTTAATTTAGTTAAGTCCGGACTCACATACTTATACACAATTACTTATATGCAACATACTACTTAACGAAAATGTTCTTCTGATAGCTACCTCTAACTAGTATTGTCTAATAAACTGTAGCGTGTTGCAATCTGTTCATTCACTCACAACACCTTTGAAATAAAAACATATCCAAGACGCAGTCTCATTATTTGTAGGTGCATTTTAACAAGATCAATCAGAATAGAGACACAAACAGAGATGCAAATGACTTTAACCCCAGCTCATTGGTCTATGTTAAAATCCACCTCCTCTTACAAATGATCCCTCCATAATTTAAAACTAAACCACTGAGCTCATTTGTTCGAGGAAAATTTGCAATCAGACCACAGGCTAAAGTGATTGATCGGCAGTAATGTTGCATGAATTTGAATTCAGGTTGGCAGCTCATGGAAAGGCGGAACAGCTTGTCCCCTGTGGGCGGAAGGGATGGGCACTTACTGAGCAGGACAGAACAGACATGTAAAGGAAAAGATAAAATATTTCTCTACAAACAGAAATCTGAATGGAGTTTCTAAGGGCAGGCATGAGCAAAGAATAAAGCCTTAAAAAAGGTGAAAAGAGGTATTTTTATTCATTCATTTATGAGTTTTTTGTGCGGCCTTTGGGTAATTAAGCTGCTATGATAACATGATTGGACTTGAGGGAATCTATAATAATTTTAGTATTACTTTTCTACAGGAGCTGACAGGTCAGACTCAGGCTTGTCATCAGTCTGGAAACAGTCACCAACAATATTCTGAATGTTTACTTTGGATCCAAGGCTTCTTCAAAGATGCAGTCCAATGCTCCCCCATCTCAGTTTCCCTGCTGTGAAGCCCCTTCCTCTGGGAGCTCTGTAGAAAAAATGTTGATGCAGTGCATTCTGGGATTTGGAGTTTTTGTCAGTCCCTGTATTAAGTTCAGTGCTTGTTTTCCAGTCATGGTAGGCCCAACAAAAAAGAACACAGACATGCACAAAAACAGTGAAGCACTCAAAATCGTTGGTTAAATGTCTCAGTTTATTGTGTATTGTTGGGTGAGTACAGTTGATACTGTGTTGAATCATCAAGATCTTTCACAGATTTGTTTTATTCTTTTCATAAAATTCAGATGTCACACACATTTAATTACCATTCAGTAACGTTGCATTTAAACCTTACAACTTACAAGCTTGACGTTTGTCCCATTCTTCCTGACAGAGGTGTTTTATTTGACCTAATACAGGTTATCTTCTTCGCATACATCTTTATAGGATTGAGATCAGGATTTTGTGAAGTCCAAAGTATTCCTATTTACATAAAACAATGTCACCTTTCATTGTTTAAATTAGACAAAACATTGACATAAAAACTAAGAGAGACACTCACACTCGTTTACTTTGAATTGATGGACCAAAGACAGAGTGGACACAATAGCCAAACCCTATCACTTGTGTCACAATTTCATTATATTTCTCATCCTTGTTTTCATATTTTCTACAGCTAAACTGTGATTCATGTTGTACAGTGCTTTGTGACCTGAACAGTGAAGTGTACTTACTTACACGTTCCTTTGAGGACACTACTGGGAAATTGTTTTGGTGTAGTTTTGAATAAGACCTTGGAAGTATTTCTGTGTGTTTTTATGAGTCTGAAAAATCATAATGTAACATTTTGGGATGAAATACCACAAGAGGAAAGAGTAAAGACTTGAAAGAACTGCCAAAGCATTGAGAGTGTGGATGTACTTTCCACGGTAAAGTAGGTATTCAGTAGCAAACACTATCCAGGTGAGAATCAGCAGCAGCAGGCAGAAGGTTATGGCTTTGGCCTCGTTGTAGTTCTTTGGCAGGTCTTTTCCCATGTAGGAGAAAATGAAACTAAGGCAACAAAGCAAAGGGAGAATAAAAACAGAACAAGAAGCTACAGCGAGATTTAAATCACAGCTAAGAACAATTTGGTCCTGGTACCATGATGTTTCATTGTATGGTCTGGGAGGGTAAAAAGAAAAGCTAATGAGAATCAACATGGCCTGAGTTGAGAATGCCCCTGTGATGAGCAGCCATTGGCCGTGATATTTTATCCA
Source organism: Girardinus metallicus (assembly GCA_903067095.1). Classification (NCBI taxonomy): domain Eukaryota; kingdom Metazoa; phylum Chordata; class Actinopteri; order Cyprinodontiformes; family Poeciliidae; genus Girardinus; species Girardinus metallicus. Next base: position 15,695 of record CAEGAE010081254.1, on the reverse strand, counting down.
CCAGCTTTGGAGTTTGGGAAACTTGGCAGCTATTTTAAAAATGCAAACAATCTGAAAGGAGCGCACCACAAAACATGCCAGACAAACGGAGTAGCACAGAAGAAATGGGAAATACCTCAAGACGCAAGAAGCATTTGTGGGTTTGCCAAAGTAAAAAAACACACTGAGACTGCACAGAGTGAGGCAGCCTAAAATCAGGAAGCACATCGGTCCTCCAGCAGATCTGACAACAGGAGTGTGATAGTTGACGGCGAAGAGGAGAGCTACAGCCAGAATAAGACCCAGCAAGATGAAGGTCCCGGCCATAACCAGTATAGCTCTGATGTCTGTAAAGGGAACGTACTCCACCAACCGCAGGTTACACGATGTACTTCCTTCTTTAGACCACTCTGTCTTCTTACAGCTGTTGCAGTTGTAGGGATCGTCTGTTTTACAGCAGAGATAAACAGTCAAAAACATCTAGAAGATTCAAGACAGGTTACATTCTCTTCTATTTTTAACAAATTCGCTAACAGAGGCAAAGGCAACTTTGGTCTTATAATTGACTGAGTGAATACATTTACTGCGGCTGTATCATTTTCATTCAGCTTTGTATAATTTGGCCTCCTCTTTTAAAGATTACTAACTGCTGTCGCCATAAGACCTCAGAAAGAATCCTGGCTTATGTCATTTGCCGGTGAGGCAACAGGATAAATTAACCATAAATTAACCAATTAATTTTATAAGTAAATTAAGTTGTACTTTTACAAGTTGCAAAAAAAAGCAAAACAAAACAAAAGTTTTAATAAAAATCTACAGTTTAAATGTTTTAGAGGACTAGCAATATGTAAACTTTGGCAAATTGTAGAAAAGCTTATAATGAATTGGTTCTGTGTGCAGTTAAGCCAAATGTATTTATACCTCATTCAGATTTAGTTTTAAAACTTTATTCATTCAACCAAGAAGTTTGTAATAGTGGATTAGACAACTAACAAGCTCTGTTAATGTAAAATAAATTTATCAAGATTGTAAAAAAAAATTCTCAGATTAATTAGACATTATTTAAATTTTTGTTTAAAAATTGTATGCAATAGTCAATGTAAAATCTTTATTGGCATTAAAACTGTAAACCCTTCTTATTATTGCTGAGCAGCAATATGCTTTTTGCATGTTTCCACGTTGGCATTGTGATCATTTACTGTATCTCTGGTGGATTTTGGGTTTGACAGTAGACAGAAACAATTCTTACATTTCCAGTCATTTACCTGTGATGTTGATGTATGTTTCAGGTGGACATATTTCACACCTGAAGCAACATTTATGGATTCCAATTGTTTTTCTTGCATATCCTGTTGGACATTCGGGGGAACAAATTGCGATCGGAACCTGTACAAGACAGTTCATTAGCGCAGCAGAGCAATTATCACCCTCATATGAATCCCAGCCTGAATTAGTCCACATCTCTAAGTGTATTACTAATAAAATAAACATACCTCTTCATCTGTGTGCCACTGAATTTGGGTATTGTTGATGTAGAAGCCAGGAGATTGGTTAAAATGGTAGAAGCCAACCTCCTGAGCATTTCCACTGTGGTTCCAGAAAACTATTGAAAAGTGTCCAAAATTGGGGTCTCCATTCTCATCAAATAGGACACTCTGGTTCAGCAATGTGAAGTTGGACTTCCTGAGTTCTTCTACCATCTAACATAAATTGTGCAACATACCAAGAACTGTCATCAACGTACAATCATGATGACTTTTGAAAGTAGTTAGTGAATCAGATTTTGAAAAGCAATGAAATTAAGTGCTACTTCAACTCACTTCAAAGTACTTTAAGGTTTTTAGACCATCACAAAACAGCACATCATTTTGAAGTAGATGTTACATGACTTTTGATATTTTTTGCAAATAAGAATCTGAGAAGACATTTGTGCAGGCCGATTCACTCTGACTCTATGACTGGAAAAGAAAAAGGCTTGAGAAGAGGAAGACCGGTACTAAAGAAAGGCTGTTCAAAATGTTGAATCAAGGACCTTAGTCCAAATGCATCGTGCACATTTCAGATTTTATTTGTAAAATTACTTTAAGAACACTTTTATTCCATTTCATTTTCATGTATTTGTTTTGTGTTGGGCTACTGGGGGAAAAAGTGCAAATAAAAAAGTGTAAATTTAATTTTGTGGCTTTAATGAGACAAAAATGTCAACATTTTCAGAGATGTAAATCCTTTTTCACAACACTGAGTGCAGATAAAAAATATGCTAAACACATCTAATGTGTTTAGCATAGCAACCCATCTATGCTAGACATCTAACACATAGCAACCCATGTGTTAGATGTCTAACACATGGGTTAGACATCTAAGAAGTCTAACCCATGACATTTGCAATTAGTTTTGCATCAACCAGCAAAATTATATAACTTTAGGAAAGGGGGATTTTAAACAGGGAATTCTTCAACAAATTTCTTAAAACTACAAAATATTAATGTATACTTACCATAGATGGCTGCACTATTATAGCATCATCACATCTGCCAGTTTCACATTTTAGGATGTTATGTAAGGCCCGGGCAACAGCATGCACAGCGGAATAAACCGGGAATGAGAACGACGGATCTGCTGCAATAATTTGTCCAGCAGTCAGATTTCTGCAGTTGCAAACTTGATTGCACAACATCTGCTGCTTGGCATCTGCTTTGAGTGGCCGCCCTACAGCAGAATAGATAAAATCATTGAAACCAGGAATTGTTACCACTGGCTGAGCAACTCCGAGTACAGTTCCAATATTTCTGATTCCCTCCATTTTGGGGAGCTTTTTGTTTAAAGACCATCCATCATCCGCTATCCACACTTTGTTGGTGACATTCTGCTCAATTGCAGTTTTAATGACTGCTTCGGCGTAAATCTTTGGAGCGAACACAATAATCACATTTAGTTTTTGTTCCTCCATCTGTTTGAAGACTAGTGAGTAATCAGTGTCTTCAGAAACGGCCTTGGAATAAGCCAGGCAGATGTCTGTGTTTTTAATCCTTTTAATGAACATCTCCAAGCCGTCAACGCCGAAGTTATTATCGCTGTGGAGGAAAGCAACCCAACGCCAGCTGAAGTATTGAAGAATCATGACAATCACATCTACTGTGTCCTGATTGGGGTGCACTGTTCGTAGAAAAGATGGGTATTTGCTTTTTTCGGAAAAAACTGAAGCAGAGCTTCCATAACTGACCTGTTGGGAATTCATACATAATAATTGTTAGTGAAAAATTGGTATATAAAAAAGTAATGAATAACTAATGAAAGGCATGCAAGGATATTTACCACAGGAATGTGATCCACCATGAAAAACGGTGCTACAGTCAGGGTTTGTGTGCTTGTGAAAGGACCAACCACTGCTATCACTTTGGACCGATTCTTTGATGGTTCACGCCAAGGTTGGATGGACCCATTGATGGAGATAAGCTTGAAGATATCTGTGAAGCTATGTGTGTCCGAGCAGTGGTCAAACAGCTCGTAGCCAAGGGTGACATTTGGCAGCAAGGTGGTGGAGTTATTTATTTCCTCAACCGTGAACCTCATCAACTGAAACCTTCGGTAATTTGGAAGAAGGAAAATCTCCCTGTGGGAAAGGAAACAATGAACTGACGGAGGTGCATTTCTTTATCAGTGATATTGCTTTTAAAAGCTCAAATGCGCTATCTTCTCAAGAGGGTTAGACTAACAGACTTTATTAATGAATTGAAGCTGCTCACCTGGAACAGACGATGGCTTCAGGTCTTTTCTGAGAAGGAGCCGAACTTCTATAATGGATATCAAAAAGTCCACCAAGTAAATAATCTCCCGCCAGTTGGAACTCTGAGTGTCTCTGTGTGGATTTTGTGATACCTTGGAGAAAAAGTCCCATCATACACACGGCAGCAATAAAATGTGTCATGCTCACGATTAATGTTTGCCGGTCTAACATGTACTGTCAATGGATTTGTTAGACACTACTCATGCTGAACCCTATTCATTTCCATGCTTGTGGTAATAGAATTTATTCTGAGAAATGGTTGAAGGAGAATTCACAAATTAGCATGCAAAAGCACTGAAATTACTCCTGTGTTTTCACAGTAAACCAGGGTTTGAAGTTTAAGTCCTATACAAAAAAAAAACCTAATCTCACTCTTTTAAATGTTTCCTCTTTTAGCTTATATTGGAAAATTCTAATTTAATTCATAGTTAAGAACATTTTCAAACACCAAATCTCAGTCAGCACAGTAATATTACAGCACAGCACACAGATAATGGAGATGAAAAATAACATAATTTCCCCTGTCTTGTGTTCAGGGTAGTGAGCATTGTCTTAGAGTTTCGCTTCCTTCAAAAAAAGAAACATTTTATACACACTTCTTTCTGCTCCTTTTACAACCATGAAGTTACACGTGCTAGAATGACTTACTGTGCTGTACAAAAGGACTCATGGTCCGCCACTTATTTCATTTAAGATTTTGCCTGACTGACTTTTTAACATGCTCTTTGAGGTTATAACATGGTAAAATAAGCAAAGGTTCAGGAAGCAATAATACTTTTGAAAGACTTTGTCCATATATAAAATCTAACTTTTGCAAATAAGTCCTCATGTTTCAAATGACAGGATTTTATGCAACCATATTGCATATAATATATTCTTTTCTTTAGAGACAAACCACACATACTGATTTATAATGAGATTGTGAAATCTGAAAAAGTTGTCTTTGTGATTGTTAACCACAGCTTCATTAGTAAGAAATCCTTATAGTTAAAAAATTGCAGAATGACAACTTTAACATAGAGGGAAATTCTGTATTCTTGTAGATTGAAATGAATACGAAAATAGAAGAAAATTAAGAATTTACAAAGTCTGGACCTTTCTTTATTTATTTCTTGGATCAGACATTTCTAAACAAGATATTTAGCTTACATACAAAAAATTCTATTTATAGAGAACAAAGTTTAACCAAGAGAAGATGCCATGATTTTACATCAGGACAACAAAGTTTGACTAAATCACTTGAGATTTTGTTTTACAAAGACATGAAGAAGAAAATAAAGCAAAACGTTATTGCTATATAAATAACACATATACAGTGCAGCATATAAAGTACAACATAGATGTCTAATTAAATGTCAGAGTTGGTTATTTAAAAAAAAATTTTTTTTACTTTTATTTTAATATATTACAATTATATTCCTTTTCTGTCCATTTAAAAAGACAAAGGTAAGCTTAATTCAATATTAGCAATTTCTAACAGAAAAATCACACTGAACATCTGGCTTTTACAACAATATCCCAATCCCAGATGCAGGTTTAACTTAATAAGGAGTAAACATGTTGTGCCATACAATAAAGAATATCTGAATTGTCTCAAAAAAAGGTTTCGGACTTGCTAAAGACATTGTAACCATATACTAAACATTCAGTTTACCTTTTTTTTATTTCTATACCCAATATTTCTTGAATATTTGAAACTGTAAAACAGGTTCTTTAAATGTTATTTTAAATAATGTCATTTTCTTTTGGTCATTTGGTTTCCATCCATCTATCACAAACGCTCAACATGAGGCGTTCAAACTCAAAATTGACTTTGAAAGTTGTTGTTTTGTGCCATCTGCTGGAGATTTAGTGTAAACACAGGTCAAGGCCTCTATCAGGAGTTAAAATAACGTAATAGTACAATAATGTCAATATTCTAACAAAAACACAAACATTTTAATTATTCATTGACAAATATTTACAAAATGTACTTAGCAGCTACTGTTTTAGTTCTGAAAGGAGCACAGTTTTCTTCAAAACTATACATTCTCCTCAGTCTTTTCCCTATTTTTTTATATTACAAACAAAATTTGTGTGATCTATTGTGATTTTTTGTGATTGTTAACCATGAAAGTAGCAGCAGGAGAATAAGTTCTGCAACTCATTACAAGGCCTCTGCAGACCTTGATAACATACAAGTGATAGAAGCTCAATCACTAATTCAGGAGAGGAGAGACTCATGCAGAACCTATAACGAAAAGCATCATCTCATTCTCAGCAGTCTTACTTTCTGACTATTGTCAAGAATTAGAAAACAAACCCTAAACATTTATTGAATGCCAAATCATTCCCAAAATCCCCTAGTTTATCTGCAGCAGACATTAACTAGTGGCTGACTGTTTTGCTGTAACTCTAGATGAGATCCTGGAAGTACTGCTGTGTGTTTTTGTGAGGCTGTAGAACAATGATGTCGCATTTTGGGAGAAAATACCACAACAAAAATGAGAAGAGACTTGATAGCACTGGCAGAGCTTTAAATGTGTAAATGTTCTTGCCTTGGTAGAGTATATAACCCCTGGCAAAGATGACCCAGGTGAGAATCAGCAGCAGCAGACAGAAGGTTATGGCTTTGGCCTCATTGTAATTTTTTGAGAGATCTATGCCCATGTAGGGAAAATAAAGCAAAGAGAGCAGAGAGAGAAGTACTACCACAGATAGTGTGGTGGCTGCAATATTAATGTCACATCCCAGAATGATCCTGTCCTGGTAGGTGAAAGTGTTGTGGTTGGGAAGAGGAGCACCAAAAGTAAGGATAAGAAGGATAACCTGCATGATAAAAGCCCCAGCAATGACCACCCACTGTCCATGATATTTCATCCACCAGTTTTGAAGTTTGGGGATCTTTGCAGCTATTTTGAAAATACAGACAATATGAAATGAGCGCACCACAAAACAAGCCAAACAAACTGTGTAGAACAAGAGAAAGGGGAAGTATCTTAAGATACAGTAAGCAGTGGTTGGCTTTCCAAAGTAAAAGAACACACTCAGGGTGCAAAAAATCAGACAACCTAAAATTAAGAAGCACATGGGTCCTCCAGCAGATCTCACAACAGGTGTGTTATAGTTGACAGAGAAGAGCAAAGTGACATTTATTATTCGCTTTCTTCCTTACCATATATGACTGGACTTCAATGTCACAGTTGCATTTATTAGCTCCACACTGCAGGACACTGTGTAAGCCATGAGCAATGGCAAACAGCAGAATAAACAGGAAATGAAAAGGACGGGTCCTTAAAAATGATGTCCTCTGGAACTAGATTGCTGTAGTTGCAGAACTGATTACAAAACTTCTGTTCTTTGGCCATCTGGCATTTGGTAGAGTAACCAGGAATTGGCAACACAGACTGAGCCACCCCAAGTACAGTTCCAATGTTTTTGATCCCTTCCAACCTGAGGAGCCTTTTGTTTAAAGACCAGGTGTCCCCTGCTATCCACACCTTGTTACTGACATTCAGTTGTATTGCTGACTCAACGAGAGCTTCAGCATCCAAACTGGTGTAGAAAACAATGATGGTGTTTAAATTCTGCTCATCCAATTGTCTGAATATTTGAGCATACTCCGTATTTTCATTGAGGCCCTTGGCGTAAGCCAGGCAGGTGTCGGTGTCCTTAATCACTTTTCTGAAAAGCTCCAGTCCATCAGTGCCAAAATCATTGTCGCTGTAAAGGAAAGCAACCCAGCGCCAGTTGAAGTGCACTAAGATGTTAACCATGACATCTATGATTTCTTTGTTGGAAGGCACTGTTCGGAGAAAAGATGGAAATCAAATTTTTTGAGAGAAGGCAGAGCTGGTAGCACCGTAGCTAACCTGTATAAAAAATAATAATTCACACAGTTTTTGTGACAATAAGTTTACAAACTATACATTTAAACTGTTGGTTTGCACTGTTTATTTTGTACAGCAATAATAAAGTAAAGCCTACCATCGGGATTAGGTACGACATAAACAGTGGGGCTACAGCCAAGGTGTTGGTGCTGGTGAACGGTCCTATCAGAACAATCACGTTGGGATTTTTGGAGAGATTCTCAGGTGAATTTCTCCACGGCTGGCGCATGTCACTTTCTGATTTGAGATTGAAAATTCCTAGGAAATTCTGTGTGCCTGAGCATTGGTCAAATATGTCATAGCCAAGAGAGACATCTGGAAGCAGGTTGGAGGAATTATTGACTTGCTCCACCGAGAATCTCGTCATTTGAAACCTTTGGTAACTTGACAAAGAGAAAATATATATATATATTTTTTTTAGTTTTCTGAATGGCTGGATATATTTCATGAAAAGTTAACTATTTTCTGCACAATTAGTGTTGAAAGGGCAATCCTCTAATGTTGCATTTCCATGGAATTTTTTATGCATGGCTTTACGTATCATATGTAGATATCTTGAAATGACTGGTGGACAGTTAACAAATGAAAATCCCAGTAGTTCAGGACTCTCTGTTATTTCTTCAGAAGCAAGTTGGAAGTCAAAAATGTCATCCTGTTTTAAATTTTTTAATCAGATCCCTGGTCTAGTTCATTAATTTGCATAATTTAGATAACTTTAATACCTCAAGATTTGCCACTTGAAATATTGGGCATGTGTGCTGTGGAACAAAAACACTTTATTACAACTTGCTGGAATACAAAAGCAAATGAATAATGGATACATATGTTTAATGTGGTTAAACTGAAAAAGTATGAAGTCATGCTTACAGATTTTGCTTTGTTCTTAAATAGGTAAAACATTGAACATTTTTTTAGACTCTATCAAACTTACACCATATTTGTGAAAATTCAAAAGTTTCACCAGTATCATGAAGTGTTTAAATTCAGGATGAATTTCACATAAGGATCAGATATGAATGAGAACGATAAAACTGCTGATCGAAGTCCGTAAGAGGTTAAAGGCAAATGAACTCGAATGATTTGACTAGTTCATCCAGGTGTCTTTAGCTTATGGTAAAACGCTTCATCCTCTTACAAATGAGCTTTGCTTGACTTCATCTTTGGCCACACAGATCATTTGCAAGACCTTTGTGGGAGGCAGTGGTAGTTTGCAAAAAACAGAAGCAGGAGTCTATTAAAGCAGCGTTTCCCAACCCTGGTCCTCGAGGCTCACTGCCCTGCATGTTTTAGATATTTGTCTGCTTTAATACACCTCATTCAGCTGATTGCAGTTCAGCAAACACTTGTCAATTGAAATCACCTGTGCTAAAGTAAGGTAACACCTAAAACATGCAGGGCAGTGTGCCTCGAGGACCAGGGTTGGGAAACACTGTATTAAAGTTTGAATTTACGTCATCCAGTTTGTAAAAAAGACAAGTTTAAGGGTGATTTTTTGGTTTTGACAAACGTTTTTGTAGAAGGAGGACAATGGAGAGTTAAATACTTTTTATTTTTTTGGAGTTAAAAAATACCGGTGGTCACATGTTTATACTAATAACTAGAATTGCCTTTTTTCTAATTATAATAAAGTCAGATAAGTTTAAGTTTTTTTCTCTTTTAATAAAATGTTATAATGTTGCCATTAGAATAAGTAAGTTCATAGCTATGTCAGCGTTTTATTAATCAAAAAAAATATGATTTTTAGTCTTTAATGTCATGTTGGTTTGCAATGACATTTCAGTTAAAGTGGTAGCAATATCTAGTTTCCAGCCACATTGTGCCATTATTGCACAGTCCAACTAACTATGTTACCTTCAGCTGTCATAAAAATGCTGTATATATTTCAAACATAGCTTAAAAGAAACTTTAAACATCTCTGTAATTTTGACACGTTTAAATTGGGCGTCTGTCTCTTTAACAAGCTCTTATTATTTTCAACATCCCACCTTTAGCATTTACAACCATTCTTGGGAGCTTTGACTGATAAGTAGTGTTTATGGTAAGCTGAGCAAATACACATTTCCACCAGTAATTAGTGTTCACTAATTACTGCGGCCGCTAGTCTAGGGGAGCTCAGTGGGGGAGTCAGGGGGGGAGGGCTGCTCTGTGAGCCCGTGTAGAAATATTCACCACATTGTGGGAGCAAGCTTTTAGGTGCCCTGAATGATTGCCAGGGTAGATTCAAGGATTCTTCTAACATGCATGAAATAATCAACGCAACACTCCAGGTGAGTTTTTAATGAGGGAATAACATTATAAAATCATATAAAGCTTTAAAGGATGTCAATTTTAGATAATAACCCCCTTCAAGATAAATGCTTTGCTTTGTGTACATTATTCTTTGTTGGATGTGCTGATGCAGTTACTCTGTGTCCAATTCAGGCTCTTCTGATGGTAATAAGTTACTAACAGAGTTTGAAAAAACATGGCAAAGCTGTGATCTGATAGACTTTCTTTTCAAGAAGGAAGTGCCCACATATTGTTAGTGATGCTTAGCATTGATAATAATTGATTGTGACTGAGATAACAAAATTTATATACATGTAAAACTACAGCAACTTACTTCTGATTACTCTCTCCAGCTCATAAACATGGCAAATCCATCAGTCCGTTGTCAAAACCTGCCTAGTTGTTGTGGTTGTTTACCAATTCCTTTGCTTATGCATAAACTAAAGTAGTGTGCCAAGATCTCAGCCATGCAGTTCGCCCAAATTCATTTTAAGAATGGATTGTTTTCATGGTTAAGCATTTGAAAAGAGTGATCTTCTTTTTCTTTGTGAAGTCATTTGACCTATTGAGTAAAAAAAACAAAAGAGCAGCTTCCAGAGAATAGTGAGGATGAGAATGTAGCTGATATTTTAATTGTAAGTACTTCTTACTCTGTGAGTCATAACATTGTTCAAAACAGAGGTGAAAAATTACATAACCAACAAAACAAACCTACTATGTATTTTATTAAGTCATGTTTACAGGGATTAAACATTGAAACAACACACAGAAATAGTACATAGATTATTAGCACAAGTATTAGTTTTTACAACCTGGCTTGATTTTATATTGTGTTTAAATTATAATTTGTATCTGAATGCACATTTTAAGGATTTATATATAGACATTTTAAGAGTAGAGAGGTGAAAAAATACTAATGTAAGATCAAAAATCTAATGAATACTATAGTTATCACATAGGTATCTATTGGTATATATTTAAATATGTAAAACAAAATCAAAGTCAGCAAACAAGATACTTATCAGCTGGAACAATTCTTCAAATACATTGGAAGCTTTACGTTTACTCTGCTGTGTTTACCATTGCTTTACATCAGTTGTCTCACCCACTTATCTAAAATGTTTGCAAAAGAAAGATTATAACAGTAACACATCACTGAAAGAAATTTCTGCAAAAATAATCATCAGCTACTGTCTAAAGCAGAACATACTTGAAGGCAACTACTGGCTAACTGTTTTCGTATAGTTCTGGATGAGACCCTGGAAGTGCTGTTGAGTGTTTTTCTGAGGTTGAAAAATAATAATGTAGCATTTTGGAAAAAAATACCATAACAGAAACGAGTAGAGACTTGAAAGCACTGCCAGAGCTGTAAACGTGTGAATGTGCTTTCCATGGTAAAGCATGGTTGTAGTGGTGAGGACAATCCAGGTGAGGATCAGCAGCAGCAGGCAGAAGGTTATGGCTTTGGCTTCATTGTAATTCTTTGGGAGGTCTTTTCCCATGTAGGAGAAAATAAAGCAAAAGGAACACAGTGAGGCGAGTAAACAAACAGAACCAGATATCGCTTTGAGGTTAAGGTCACAACCAAGTATAATTAGTTCTGTGTAGGAAAACATATCTCTGTAAGGCTTTGGGGGGGCAACAGAATAGCCAATGATAAGTAAGACAGCCTGTGTGACAAAGGCCACACTGATGACCAACCACTGTCCGTGGTATTTCATCCACCAGCTCAGGAGGTTGGGGAATTTAGCTGCGATTTTGAAAATGCAAATAATCTGAAAAGAGCGTACAACAAAACATGCCAGACAAACAGTGAAGAACAACAGAAATGGTAAAAACCTCAACACACAAGATGCGATCGTGGGTTTGTCGAAGTAAAAGAACACACTGAGACTACACAAACTGAGGCAGCCTAAAATCAAGAAGCACATCGGTCCTCCAGCAGATTTGACAACAGGCGTGTGGTAGTTGAAGGCGAAGAGAGCAGACATGGCTACCGTGAGCCCCACGAAGGTGGAAGCTCCGAACATGATCACTATGGCACCAATGTCTGTGAATGGTATGTACTCCACCAGGCGCAGAATGCACAGCGTACTTCCTGGGTCAGACCACTCCGTCTCCTTACAGCTGATGCAGTTGTAGGGATCCTCTGATGTACACAAAATAAATCCACATGGTCAACAGGGCTGAGAAAAATTCTAAATATAAATTTGCAGTTTAAATACAGATAGCATCTTTCTTTCAATTCTGTTAAAAAAATACTTTATGAATATCAAAGAGAATTCAAATGTTTCTAGGTTGAAAAATCTCCTACAACAGTTTATCTTACCTCACATCTGAAGAAGCCTCTGTTGTTAATATGAGAACTAACACCATAAACCCATCAAATGCCAGGACATTTTTTGAATAGCACACAAAGATTCGTCAACTTACACTTTTTTTTTATAAAAGTATCAAAAACATAAGCAGTAGAAGCTTTTACCTGTAGTGTTGATGTAAGTCCCAGCTGGGCAGATTTTACAGTTGAAACAACATTTATGGATTCCCTCTTGTGTTTTTGAATACCCTTCAGGACATTCTTTGGAACAAAATGACACTGGTTCCTACACAAATTAAACAAAAAGACAGAGAGGTAGGTGGGTTATTTATGCATAGAGTGGAGATGTGAATGGAACAATTTATATATAATTCCATTATTTAGTTGGATTGAATTGAAAACAGGATACACGCTATATTATGGCTTTCCTTTTTAGGGATGGTGATTCATTTTTGTTCACAATATTATTTACATACCTCTACAGCTCTACATCCAACCAAGTTTAATGTTAGTAGTAGTGCTTCAATTTTTGATTTGAAAAGCCAAGGTTACCTTCCCGTCAGAATGCCACTGAATCTTGGTGCTGTTGATGAAGAACTGGAGAAATGGCTGAAACCTGTGAAACCCGACCTCCTCTGCCTCACCACTTTGGTTCCAGAAAACGATTGAATAAGATCCGAACATGGGGTCCCCATTCTCGTCAAACTGAACGCTCTCGTTTAAAAGAACAAAGTTGGATTTCCTCAGTGCTGTTAAAACCTGCATTTGACAAGCAAAGTTTGGATACTTTCACTGCTCTACCTTGGTATTTAAAGTGTGGAATAAATAAGGTGAATTCAAAGTACAACAAATGTTTAGATACGGTGTGATTTGAATGACACCTTAATTATTGTTGCATTGACTCTTTTACACTTATTGTATCCAAAAAGTGCAATGGTTGTAGAAAATGACTTTCTCTTGCCATGGTTTTAGATATACAGTTTTCATTGTAGGATTTAAAAACCAGTAACATCAAGAGATATATCTCTAAAAAAAGCAATTTTCTAGAATAAATTTGGGTTTGTTTTCCTAAAAAATATTGCAACAATAAATGTAGAGGCCTGATCTATTTTCCAAAGCCCAATATCCCGACATACTGATTAATTATTTTTAGTACATTTTGTTAACATAATTATCCTTGGGGCTAATCTTGCTCTGATAGAAAGTGTGTGTATTTTGAATGACGGTGTTTATCCAGACAAATAAACATCAACAATTTGTCAATTTCAAATGACTTCCAAAACCATAAAAACTGACAGATGATAAAAAATAAAATTACTGTTGAATGTTTTCTGCATACTTACCATGTATGGTTGTACTGATATAGCTTTATTACACTTGCCGGACCCACATTGCAAGACATTGTGTAAAGCATGTGCAACGGCATAGACAGCAGAGTAAACAGGAAAGTTGAAGGATGGGTCTGCGTTGATTATATCTGCAGCAGTTACATTGGGGCACTCACAAATCTGATTACAAAATGTTTGCTCATCTTTGTTATCATGCTGAGACTGTGCTGTGGAGGAATAGATGAAGTCATTGAAACCCGGTATGGCCATTTTTGGCTCAGCTACCCCCAGAACAGTTCCAATAGTTCCGATTCCATTTTCTTTGGGGAGCTCCTTGTGTAAGGACCAAGCATCCCCTGCTATCCACACTTTGTTGGTCACGTTTTGCTTTATGGCTCCTTTAATGAGAGCTTCAGCAGTCCATTCAGGAGCAAAAACAATGATGATATTCACTCTTTGTGCCTCTAGCTGTCTGAATAAGAGAGGATAATCTGTGTTTTTGTTGAGGCCTTTGGTGTATGCCAAGCAGATTTCAGTATCCTTTATCTTCTTCAAGAACAAGTCCAAGCCATCTTTTCCATAATCACCATCACTGTAAAGGAATGAAACCCAGCGCCAGTTGAAGTTCTGCAGAATATTATAAACCACTTCAATGACATCTTTATTGGGATGGACAGTTCGTAAGAAGGATGGGAAGTTCCGTTTCCTTGAGAAGACAGAACTAGCAGCCCCGTAACTGACCTGTTTTACGAAAAAAAGATTTTTTTCTCAACTGTACATCTAGTCATGCAGTTATATGTTTTTTTCTTAGTTAAAGTCAATAGAATGAAGACTTACCATAGGAATAAGATCCATCATGAAGAGTGGGGCCACTGACAGAGTCTCTGTGCTTGTGTAGGTGCCAACCACTGCAATCACTTTAGAAACATTCTTGCTCAACTTATCCCATGGGTAAATGAAATTATTTTCAGAAATAAGGTTGAAAATGCCAGGAAAATTCTGTATGTCTGAGCAGTGGTCAAATATTTCATAACCCAGAGTAACATTTGGCAGCAGGTTAGTGGAGTTATTGATTTCATCAATGGAAAATCTCATCACCTGAAACCTCCGATAACTTGACAGAATTAATCGTTCACTGTCAACAAAGGAAGAAGAATCATAGTAAAATTTCAGAGGAAAGGTTGATCACATCTAAAATCAGAGCCAAGATTACTAAACCTACCTTGAGCAGGCAATGGTTTCTGGTTTGTAATGAGGATATGCTCCACTGACATGATGAATATCAAAAAGACCCCCGATCAAATAATCCCCATCCAACTCAAACTCTGAGGCAGTGATCACATCAATCAGGAGAGGCAGAAGACATCCCAGCACATGCAGAGGAGCAAACGCCTGTTTAGTTTTCATAATTATAGTATGCCTCTTTCAGCATAAAAACATGAGCAACTTTTCCAAGAGATAGTGCTGGGGCCTGACCTACAGTGATCTAAGAACCGGAGATGAATGAGGTGTCATAAATGCATGGCTGATGGTCAAAGGAGAATTTACATATCAGCATGCAAACATTTTCTAATCCACTTCTGCCTTGCTCCCATGATGTAAATAACCACGATGAGCCACTAAGTCCACCACCTTTATGGTGAATCAATCCAAATGCAATTTTACATTGTGGTAAAATAGATCAAATTTCCTTATGTGTTGCTTATGAGTATCTGCATATGAATTCATTTAGCCGAGAAGAGATTTAAGAAGTAAAACATCAATTCATTCTTACAAAACCAACTATCTTAATGATGGCAGAACTAGGTTATGGAAATACAGGGAAAAGAGGAAAGAACATCATTGGTTAGTATGTTGATGGTTGTCTTATATTAATACAGGAAGGAAAATAAGTACAGAAGGCACCAAACTTTCCTTAGTAATAAGCTTAAAACCAAAAAAATAACAATACAACCAGGGCATCATGACACTTCCTCATGCTGGCAACTAGTCACATTGCTGTGGGGTATCATCCCATTTTTCAACAAGCATTTAATGCTATGGAGATATGGGATTGCTGCAGGTTGCAGAATCCATCCATCCATCCATTTTCTGTTCACCCTTAGTCCCTTAATGGGGTCGGGAGGGTTGCTGGTGCCTATCTCCAG
>CAEGAE010081253.1:0-42314 GCA_903067095.1 Girardinus metallicus | reverse complement strand
AGATAGATAGATAGATAGATAGATAGATAGATAGATAGATAGATAGATAGATAGATAGATAGATAGATAGATAGATATCAAAATAAAGATTATCTTGCGTCAGAACTAATATGTCATTAAAATAAAATAAAGACAAGAAAAAAAAAAAACTATGGTGCTGCATTTTGTGGGAAAAACCCCAGCAGTCCTTAATGCTTCCTGCACGCCGAGCTACCAGGCTGGGTAACTGGCTGAACAAGACTCGGGAGTCACGCAAAAGGGACAGGATGAGAGGAGGCTCATCCAGCATGTTTCCCGTCAAGTTTGATGAGAGACGGCTGCGTTTGTTATGCGGTCTGATAGTTTCTTTCCACCGGATACATGTGCAGCGCAAACTGGATTAACAGGTTGTCCTTCGCTCTTTCTTAATAACGTGTGAGGGAACACGTTCTGCACATACTGTAGTAAAAGTAACATTTACTTTAGCAGTGCACAAATAGTCAGCAGTCAGGGTTTAGTGTAAGCACATTTTCTTATTAACAACGTAAATGACATCTCATTCCAGTATTAAATGTTTATTTGATTTAGCCATATTATGAGAGCCGAATTAAATTTTACTGACCATAAAAAAATTATATGCCTCAAAAGAAAAAGTAAAACTTAGACAGAAGTAGCCTACATTTATTGTTTAGATTTTTATGCACGCCGAACACGTTGTGTGCTTTTTTTTAAAATAAAGATTTTAAGAGACACACAACAGAACTGTACAAAAATCCTATTTCTAACTGTATTCAAACTAACGTCCTCTACGATATTTCTTCCTCTGGTCTTCTAGACAAAAACGTCTAATTTACAAGAACATAAAAAATATCTTGGTACTTACCAGAGTTTTCTACTGCGGTCACTGCATGAATTGGAGCTGCAGTCCCAAAAGCAACAGGGGATAAACTAGAAATTGCCACAAAGTTTGTTTTCACCCGACTTGATTTGGTGATTTCCCACCCTGACTTCCGGCGATGTCAGCAGGCATAGCAGACGAGCTCCACCTACTGGCTGAGATTGTCATTACAGTCTTCAAGTGTTCTGTGGCTTTCGTTCCTCCTCCCATTGAACATTTCGCACTTAATATTGGTAAAATGTTTGCATGTGAAATGTAGCACTATATGGGGAAGTACATTAATTATCAACGCTCCTGGATAAGAAAGATAAAATAAGCCTGAATGTTTAATCTTTTTATTAATCTAGCAGCGCAGTAATCATGTTACTACGTTTATGTGCTCTCTACGTAAATATAGTAGCTATATATTTACGGAAAATCGAATGTGCACATAAACATGCTTACTACTTTTATGTTTCACTTTTGTAATACATCCGCATTTAACTAGAGATTACAGTACTCGTTTGTGAAGACATTTTAAACAGACAAACAATGTTTTTTTTTTTATTGTTATTGACTTGTTGAAATAAAAGGATATAAAGAAAAATACATTAGCCAGCCACTCAACCTAAAGTTTGATTTATAATAAAATATTGAAAATGTAAATGTTGCTAATTCATAATTAACAGTGATTGCTAATGTAATACATTGAAAATCTTCAAATTGAACAATACTGCATTCTTTGTGTCCTTAACAATATATCAAATTATAAAATGTTGCTTTAGTGATTGTATTTGGAAGAACAGCTTAAACCCTTCATCTTATACAAACATTGTTGCTATATTTGAAACAGATGATATTAAATCATATATTTTATCAAATCTAAATGTTTTAATTGTATTTCATATAGTAAACATGGAGATCATAGCTCACATGCAGTCATATCTGATTTGTTGGTGGAATCAAGCTCTTAGCTGTGTGATATAAATCCTCTTTTATCAAGGCATGACTACAGGCCTGACCTTCTCTCTAAATTATCAAGCACCAGCATTGTCAATAATAGTTGGCTGTAAGAAAGGAGCAAACTCCAAAAGCTCTGCACTGCTTGTACTAGTGAACATTTATCTCCTATACAACAACATAGTTACACATTTTTTTATTAATACCCACATAATGCATAATTATGACAAATGAGTGATCATTCATTTTTTTTTTTATTGTAAAATAACTATTATAGTTTTTATGTGGCCATATTTTTGGATTTCGAAATGAAGCATCATTTTGTAGGAAAAAACTTGGAGATAAACAAAAGAAACTTGGGGTGACTGCAGTATTTAACCTGCAATAGAGTTAGTGGTTTTTTCAAAGCAACATACAAATTAAGGAGAACTGAAGCTGCAGAACGTGAGGAGAGTTTGTTGTAAGCCCCAAACTTTGAATCTGTTGAAATGTTTGAATGTGAGAACCACAACCATGGGCGAGATTTAAGAAAAGGATTTCAGTAAGAGGAGATATATGGATTTGTAGCGTAACATAACAACAATTTAGACAGATGACAGCATCAATATTTATTTTACTGATCTAAATTAACTGGAAAGGCACATTTGTTTTTGCAGCACTATCCATTATGCAAACAAATTTTAACAGTATAAATGGGGATGGTTATAATTGTTGTTAATAAGCCTTAAATGACTTTCCTCTTTAAAACAGTTCGCCAATAAAAGTCTCAAGAAGGCCTTTTATTCTCTGGAAGGAGCCAAAATGCCACCACAAGGTTTACTAATGTACTATTAGAAATTCACTCATGATCATAATCAATGGCCTCTCGGTCATTACTCCCATTTTACAGTCCTCATTGATAAGGAGGAATATACGGTTATCGAGAAGATATTTTTTATTATCAAAAAAGGTTAGCAAAGATTAATGTTTTGATCAAACTTTAGTCTAATAAATTGCAGATGTATTAGACTAAAGCGTGTATTTTTGACCAATCTTTGCTTTAAATTTGCAGCCTGGTTGATATAATTTTTAACATGACCCTTATCAGTCTAATTGAAGTGAAGATAATAGGAAAATGGAGGCAAAGGTCAACCTGGTAATACGATAAAAATTCTTTGCAAGAGCCTCATTGTTGCTGGTGGATTGAGGAAGACGTCCAAGTAAGGTGCACTTTTACTTTTTTCAAGTTGGTTTTCTTTTAATATAGCTTACAAATAATATTGCCATTAAACCACGTAGAGTAGTGACTTACTAAAGTACAAAATTTGTACAAATGTTACATCCATCCAACTGACTTAAATGAAACACTATTTTTCCAGTAAAAACATAAACAATCTGAGCTTTATCTTTATATTCATTTTTAAATGAATAAATCATGTTTCTTCGTTGATTTTTTATGTTTTTATTACTATTTCAGGTTAACAGTGCTGAATAAGACTGTGTTGGCTAACATGAAGAAATCTAAACATCATGAACTATTTAATGCTGATAATACAGGCAAGAATGCTACATTGGACAAAGATGGCAACTTCAAATTAAATTTTAATTTCCTAATTTTGTCTTTCTTTTAAAACTGATAACTTCTTTTTAACTTAACACTGTCTTTTTTCCCAGCAGGCACTAAGATCAGGTAAGTTTATGATAAGATGCTTTTGTCATCTTTAAGATTACAAGTTTAAAGTAAATATTTATATTATTTCAAAATTTACCTAAGTGGATTGAGAAAGACATTTGTGTTTTATTTTTCAGAGATGACAAGGAAAAGGAAAAAACACTAAGCATTGGATTCTTTCAGCTGGTAGTTATTTGTTTTGTTAAATTATTTCCTATATCTCCTGGCTTTTGATATCAGTTTCTTTGTCAAAAAATTATTAATTAAGTGTTTTAAGACACTGTAACTGTTTTTTTCTTTTGTGTCTTGCGGTCATTATATCCCTCTGGATACTCTGGCTTCCTCTTACAGTCCAAAAACGTGACTGTTAGGTTAATTGATTACTCTAAATTGCCTAATTTAGAGTAATCAATTGGACCCTGGACCTAATCATTGTTTAAGATAGGTACCTGCCTCCTACACATCTGCAAAGATTGCCAGACATAGATAATGGATGGGGGATGTCTTTATCCCTAAACCTGGTATTAGTGTATAGTCTGTTAAATGCTCTGTCATCCTGAGCTAGGTTGGATTATGGTTCAGCACTTTGATCAAATTGTTTAGCAATAGTGTACCAGTCCTTGTTGAAACAAACTGGGGCAGTCCCATCATGCCCCAGTTTGTTCCAGCAAAGCTTTATGAGCTTTGGTGGATCCTGGATTGTTCCTGTACTCTGTAACCACATTTGTTTCATCTGATGAGAACAGTTTGGGTCTGATGGTTGATGTTTTGGATACAGCTGGGGGTTCCAGCAGGACAATGCTCCTTAACACATAAAAACTTGTGCACCCAGTGCTTGTTTGTAAAATGACTGAAATATTTTTTATATAATTATTTCAACAAAAGGGTTGTTTAATTGCATAATTAAAATGCCAGACTGATACAACATTTATTTGCAGAGGAATGCGTTGACCCCAAAGCTCTTTGTCTTGCTTAACATGCTACAAAAACTCTCCTAACTCAGGATGACAAAGAATTTAATGGATGCTGCTTTTATTTTGAGACATAACATCAATATGATGACACTGTGAAATGTCTGTTAAAACATATATCAGTGTATGGTACAGAATCTGCCCCCAGTACTGGTCTGGGATCTGTTTAAGTTTTCAGGTCCTAAAATAACCCAGGCTGCTTTCAACTCATCTACATTGTTGGCTCTGATGTCCTTCATCTTTGCTTTAAAATTTTAATTGACTGTCTTTGAGGTTCAGGTAGTTTTCTGGCCAGTCAAGCACAATGGTCATTTAACCTGATATTGGTAGTTTTTGCAGTGGGCAGGTGGCAACTTGTACTAGAAAGTAATATTAGCATGTCCATTAAATATATATTTTATTCCCACTATTGTATAAAGAAAGGTACTTGTATATATGTATTTCTTAAAGACAACTATTTATGACAGAAACTCAGCACTTTTCTTTACTTAAAGTTTCGATTTGCCACCTGGAGAGACACACTGATGATGGTGGTGGGAAGTCTGTGCGCCCTGATCCATGGTTCTGCTTCGCCTCTCATGCTCCTGGTGTATGGCATGATGACCAACACTTTTGTGGCTTATGAGCTGGAGGTCCAAGAGCTCAAAGACCCAAACAAGGAGTGCATAAACAACACCATTCATTGGACCAATGGCTCCATTTATGAAAGAACTGATAATACCACGGTTTCTTGTGGGTAAGTCAGGAGTGTACTACGGAGATGATTAATTGTTGATTGTTGCTTTCACTTCTCTGTCTTCACAGGGTGGATATCGAAGCACAGATGACCATGTTTGCATATTATTACATTGGCATCGGGCTAGGTGTTCTGATTGTTAGTTATTTTCAGGTTTGTTTAAACATTTAGCTTTAATTTGAAAATCTTCTGAACAGAAATGCATCATAGATGAAAAAAATGAATGAACAACTTTGTTTTTGTGTTTTAGATTGTCTTCTGGGTGTCAGCAGCTGCAAGACAAACTCAGAAAATCAGAAAAACTTATTTCAGGAAAGTTATGCAAATGGAAATTGGATGGTTTGACTGCAACTCTGTTGGGGAACTGAACACAAGGATTTCTGAGTAAGTCTTCAGGTAATAAAAAAACTGTCACTCTTGCAAAGAGAATTACATCTGATACATTGCTTTTTCTCCTATCCTCTCTCCCCTCATAGTGATATCAACAAGATCAACAATGCTATTGCAGATCAGGTGTCCATTTTCATTGAAAGGATCTCAACGTTTGTGTTTGGCTTCATGGTTGGATTCATTGGCGGGTGGAAGTTGACTTTGGTTGTCATAGCAGTCAGCCCTCTGATTGGCATAGCTGCTGGACTCATGGCCATGGTAGTAAAATGACTATGTTTTACAACCAGGAAATAGATGACAGTTTTTAATTTTTCTGAGAGTTTTTGTCCTCTACAACTTAAGGCTGTGGCCAGACTAACTGGAAGAGAGTTGACAGCTTACGCAAAGGCAGGAGCAGTGGCAGACGAGGTCCTGTCATCCATCAGGACAGTTGCAGCTTTTGGAGGGGAGGAAAGAGAAGCAGAAAGGTAATTTTGTAAAACTGTATGAATGATAAAACCATTATTTTCTGACTGCATTTAGATATGTATTTTGTTCATCTATACTTGTACTTTAATGATTTGTTTTATTTAACAAAAATAATACATTTATCCTTTTTGTAGGGGTTATTGGGTTAAGTGTTTGATTTCAATCCGTGAAGCACTTTTTTGTTGCTATTAGAGTGAACAGTGCAACATGAATACAGTTTGTCTGATTAATTGATATGTGACAGGTATGACAGAAACCTCATTGAAGCTCAGAACTGGGGTGTAAAAAAAGGCTCAATTATAGGAGTGTTTCAAGGATACCTGTGGTGCATCATCTTTCTGTGTTATGCCTTGGCCTTTTGGTACGGGTCTAAACTAGTCATTGACACCAAGGAACTGACTCCAGGGAGCCTAATTCAGGTAAACAAAGCTAAGCACAACATATGTTATGTTGAGTAGTTTTTTATTTACAGAATTATATTTAAAACCTAATATTAGGTTTTTGTCACAAATGAGACACTGAGCATCTTTAAAAGCCTTTAGGATGCTGAGTTCACATAATATTTAATCTATAAATAGGATGTACTACTACAATAAATAATAGGTGTTTTTGAAAAAAACAGTACAAATTCTGATAAAGTTACTAATTAATTCACTCATTGTTTCCTAACTGATTATTAATGTGTTTATTTTCTTATTTCACATGAAACAGCAAGTTAATTTGAACTCTTAATAAAAATTACTATAGCTACATTGCTTTTGGTTCTCCTGTTTATTTCCTTTTTATTATAAAATAAGGAACTGAATATATATTATTTAAAAAAGTGATTCACACAGATTGGTTTTCAAATAATTAATTTATTACACATTTCTATGCATAAATTTGATAAAACATATTCTTACCTTTTCTAATAAAATGCCTGGAGCAATATCAAATATTCTTGATAGATAAAATTTGCATATTCTTTAAAAAAATACTTGATTGATCTCTCACAAAAAGAGTAACATATGAGCTACATTAAAACATGAATGTGTCTGACAACAACAGATATTTCAGCTTCTTGTTCAACAGTGTAGTTCTGCTTTAATGTTTGGCTGCCCTGTTATCCGACAGGTTTTTTTTGGAGTGCTGATGGCAGCTATGAACCTTGGCCAGGCCTCACCATGTCTGGAGGCCTTTGCTTCTGGTCGGGCAGCAGCAAAAACTATTTTTGAAACAATTGATCGGGTAATGTAACATGTTCTCAGAGGAAATAAAGTTTGGGCAGAGCTGAAACACAATGGCATAAAATAATATGTTTCTACTTTCACAGGAACCAGAAATTAATTGTTTCTCAGATGATGGACATAAATTAGACAAAGTCAAGGGTGACCTGGAGTTCCACAACATCACCTTCTTTTATCCATCTCGACCTGACGTTAAGGTAACTCAACTTACCCAATGTCTACTTTGCTCTCGCTTTGGTCTTAGCAAAACTTGTGAAATTCCAACTGCTTACTCAGATTTTAGATAGCCTGAATATGCAGATCAAGGCAGGAGAAATGACTGCTTTTGTTGGACCGAGTGGATCTGGAAAAAGCACCACGATTCAACTCATTCAAAGATTTTATGATCCACAGGAAGGAATGGTAACAATCTACCTGCACGGCTAAAACACATAAGACTAAAGGCTTCATAATGATCTTTTACTATAACTCCCATTCCCAGGTGACTTTGGATGGCCATGATATTCGCACATTAAACATCCAGTGGCTACGTTCTCTCATTGGTATTGTGGAGCAGGAACCAGTGCTGTTTGCCACAACTATTGCTGAAAATATACGGTATGGCCGGCCTGGAGTAACCACGGAAGAAATCATCCAAGCAGCAAAAGAGGCCAATGCTTATAATTTTATTATGGCTCTCCCACAGGTACAGCTCTGGGTAACAATGCAGTGTATGTGCTGATACTGGTTTTTGTATAATTAAAAAAAAAAAAAACTACTAAAATACATTTTTGGATTGATTACACAGAAGTTTGACACACTAGTGGGTGAAGGTGGAGTCCAGATGAGTGGAGGACAGAAGCAGAGGATTGCAATAGCTCGAGCTCTCATCAGAAACCCTAAGATCCTGCTGCTGGACATGGCCACATCAGCCCTAGATAATGAGAGTGAAGCTGTAGTCCAAGAAGCTCTGGATAATGTTAGTTCGCTCACAAGTACACTTTAAAAAAAATCCAACATTTCAACTTGCTCTGGGGAATAACAGCCAGATTTTCCTGCAGGTACGTGCAGGAAGGACAACCATCTCCATAGCCCACCGTCTCTCCACAATCAGAAATGCAGATGTGATTGTTGGATTTGAACACGGACGTGCTGTGGAGAGAGGAACGCACAGCGAGTTACTAGAAAAGCAAGGTGTCTACTTCACTCTTGCGACCCTGCAGAACCAAGGTTCATCCAACACACCAAATGGTAAGACATTTGAGGGATATGACTACAAATAAGATTAGAAAGTATCTGTTTGTAAACGTTTGTCAGCTTTTTGATTATTAAAATGCCCCAAATTAGTGTTAAAGTCTAGAGAAGATTAAAAGTTGTATATAAAAAGTGCAGGTTTAAAGATTAGTTAAATTAAGAATTACCATACTTTGGTTCATTTAAATAATTTTCCTACTATTTAATCCAAAAACTAAAAAAAAAAAAAATAATTAAAAAATTTATTATATTAATATAATAAAAATATGATGTTTCACTTTGGCAGAGATCTCGGACAATAAGTACTGGCTTGCTGTGTGTTGGGAAAAGCTGTTGAGTCTTTCAACTATTACCGGAAAGGGAGTGAAATATTATAATAACAAACCATTTGAGAGTTGACACAAATGGATGCGTGTTTTGTATTTGTGTCATATTTTGTTGTGTTTTGTTTTGTTTTCAAATGCAGTAGCTGTAGGATTTCTAATGTACAGTTGAATATTGTCATGAAAGAATCTATTCAAGGACACAATTATTAAGTCCCTTTTTATGCCAACCCTAATCTAAGTTGCCTTTATGTCTAGTGTTAGCTAAACTGCAGATAACGAGAAAATATGAGAAAAACATAGTCCAATATCTGTGAGAAAAAGATCCAGTGAAGCTCCAGGATGGATGGACTGATGGACTATTGGACACAAATGTGAACTATGATGAACAGCAGGATTATTCATTATGAAAACAGGGAGTGGGCGGGTTGCGGAAACAAAACACAGAAAAGCAGCCACCTAAGAAGGAGAGTTATCAAAACATGTCTGAACTTGAACGGAAAAGAAAACTTTGCTCTTTGGAGGGCAGGACATACAAATATGATTGAAAAAGAATGATTGTTACAAAGTCTGTGAGTCAAAGCAGTTTTACCTTTAATTAGCAATATAGTGAGCACACTATAATTGGATCTGTCTGCATGATTTGGATTGTATTGAAATACATTTGACTGACGTGAACTGATTTGAGACCAAAGAATGGAACATGAATTCAACTTCATTATCTGTTCAGTGCCTTGAGATGACAATAAATATATGTAATTAGAGCTACATTAGGACAGTTGAACTGAACTGAACTGAATTTATCTCAGTTGAATAAATGTTACAATGCATAGATATTGGGAGTAAATGGCAGCAGGTGCAAGGCAAGGTGATGATAATAAATCATTTTAGTGTAGGCACGAAGTGAAACCAGCAAAACAAAACAATCAAAGCTGAAACAAACAGAGCAAAGATTGTCATTGTGAATCAGCAGACTGCATAATGACTGAGCAGCAGGACTTGTCTTATCACCGTCATCCTACATGTTGTTTTCCTTTTCTTTTGTTATTTGATATTTACAGATGATCCCATAAATAACTACTGATCCATTTTTACAGCTGGATGTAAAATAAAAATTTTTGCATAGACAATGGTGAAAACATTACTCAAAAATTTCCTTTATTGTATTGTGTCCACTGTAAATGGAAATGCAAACACAGCATTACACACACTCATGATAAAACAAGCAGCTCTTATAGCTGACAGATAAGCCTAAACACACCCAGAGCCCCACCTTATGCTGAGCAGGCTTTTGGTTTTTCTGTCTTAACTCTCCCAACCTAAAACCATCAGAGAACTGTGGATGGACCCAGAAGTAGGTGCGCATGTGACAAAGCCAAAGAATCTCACAGAACTAGATGCGCTCTGCATAAAGAGTAAACAAACCATAATGGAAAAACTCAGCTGGCATGACAGACCTTGTTGACTAATGGGAGTTGTTACGTTACTTTTGTTTTAAGATCATTTTCTTTGTGAACATGCATAGCAGGAAATTACAAATCATGTCATTGGTAGCTATGAAAAAGGGATGTTCTGGCAAACTGCCAGGTAGCTACTCCCCTCTGCTGCACCTTTCTGCAGCTTCTCTGCTTGTTATTGATGAGGACCAGGTGGACTCAATCTCCTAGCAATCAGAGAGTGCAGGTACTTTTGGTGTGACTGACCTGTCAGTCCTGTTTGGAAAAAGTGCCACAGCATGAGAAACAAACAGTGCTGGTAACACATGTAAATTCAGAACTGTGCAAAAGTCTTCTACAAACTGTGAAGGACAGCCGGGAAGCCTCACAATGCTGTTGATCATGTCCTGCATTTCAATGGAGCAGCATATGGACTCTGATTGATTGTTATATCTAATAGTTTTAATCTAATTGAAGTCAAGCTAGTAAGTTTAAAAGAAAGGAAAAAAACAAATACACTTGTTGAATTTTACTAGAAATATTTGCTATTTATTATACTTTTTGAATAACTGGTTAAAAGGGGTGGAAGTCTGATTATTTCACAATGTATTTATTTTGCTAATTTTACAATATATTTATCTTGTTAATTTCAGAATGTAGTAACATTCTGAAATGTTATTACAAAATGTTAATATTCTTTTGAGGTTTTTCACCTAAGTGGCTGAAAGGCTAAATTGCTATGGTGACCATCATACAAAAATAAAGATGGATCAGCTAAATTGAAGGCTCTTCGAGTGAAATCCAGTTAAAAGTTTCACAGTAGAGACAATCCCTTTCAAGTTGGGAATCGCAAAGTAAACCTGACAAAACTTGACAAGAGGTAATCCAATACTCTGGAAGACTAGATATTTTCATCAGAAACTCAGGATAGTTAACGTCCACAAACTTTATCACTGTGTTGCATAATTTTTTCAATACAATGTTAGGGGTTAATAGGCGAAAATCTTCCATTAAGTACACATGCCATTCATGCTTTTGGTTTAGGTGGCTGGAAACTTTTGATTATTCTTGTTGCAGAAGTCATCATGGAGCCAACTGAGGACGAATTTGTTCTAAAAGTGGGGAGTTTTAGACATGGAAGTTGTAGATCTACCAAAAGGTAAAACAGATTGTACACTTAAAACATGAAAATAGCACTATATTATCAACAAATAATAATCTCAACCTGCAGGAGCTCTGTACGTCTGCGATCTCAGAGCCAACTGTCAAATGACTTTGTCCCAGATGCATTGTCCGGAAGCTTCATGATCCCTTCGGATCTCCAGATAACACCTAAAAATGTAACCCCTCCGTTTGTGATTAAGTACTTGCTAAATCTATGGCTAGATTCGCTTTCATACAGATCTGTCAACAGGTGACTGAGGATGGCCCTGAAGAGAACGAAGAGCCAGCTCCAGTTGCACGCATCCTGAAGTACAACCGACCAGAGTGGCCGTACATGCTGTTGGGATCACTGGGAGCTGCAGTCAATGGCTCAGTCAACCCCATATATGCAGTCCTGTTCAGCCAGATTCTCGGGGTAAGAACTCCTCCCGTGATGACTGTATAATCATGTTCGTCGTTACAAGTTGAGCTGGTTGGATTGGTTATTGTAAACAGATTGTTTAGCAAAGCATTTCTTTTTTAGATTTTCTAATTCTGTGTTTTTTTCAGACTTTTGCCATTCAGAATTTAAATCAGCAGCGGGAAGAGATCAACGGGATCTGCATTCTGTTTTGCATTGTGGCTGTGATCAGTTTCTTTTCGCAGTTTCTACAGGTTATCTCTCTTTCTCTTAAGAATTATGCAAATGCTCATAATGTGTTTAGAAAAATTTGCGCACACATAGAATCTGAGCTGATGCTAGTTGTTAGAAAATAAAAATTTTGTGAATTTTTGGCAAACTCTAAAAATTTAAATACAAACTCGAAAAACATAATGAAAGAGCACATGTATGCTCATTGTACAACAAATATTGCCAATAAGTTTTAGATTGGAAAATTTGGAAGTAAAAATGTGGGAAGAAATAAAATTATTTTAATATTCAAGGCTCATCTAATTGCAAAAATTGGCATTTTAATAGACATATGTTCCCTTTTGAGAGAAACTGTCCGCAAAGCAATTCATCCAGCCATCCATCCATCCTTTACACAATCTACATACATAAAAAAAAATAAAGACATTCTTGAAACAATTCCTTAAAGTCTGCATTGAAATAGATTAGAAAATACATCAGCTTTCAAACACTGGCTCATATTTGTTTGTTCAGGGATATGCTTTTGCTAAGTCTGGAGAGCTGCTGACCTGCCGTCTGAGAAAAGTGGGCTTCCAGGCCATGCTGAGACAGGAAATTGGCTGGTTTGATGATCCCAGGAACAGTCCTGGAGCTTTGACTACCAGACTGGCCACAGATGCATCCATGGTGCAAGGGGTAAGTTTTTGTTTTCAGGGTTTATCTTACTTATTGGTGTGTTCTTTTGGGATGGTGATTATAGGTATGGCTAAAATGATTTCTGCAGGCAACAGGTTCCCAGATTGGCATGATTGTGAACTCACTGACCAACATTGGAGCCTCATTCATCATTGCCTTCTACTTCAGTTGGAAGTTAACATTAGTTATCATGTGCTTCCTGCCTCTTATTGGACTGTCTGGTCTGTTCCAAGCCAAAATGCTGACAGGATTTGCAAACGAAGATAAAAAATCTATGGAAGCAGCAGGTCAGGTAAGCTACTGTTCCTTCCCAGTACCAAACCAGATCATTCATTACTGAGCTGATATTTTGCTGTGAGTTTGAAAGCTACAAATGGTGTCTGTTCTGCAGGTATCCAGTGAGGCTCTTGGCAACATCAGAACCATTGCAGGTTTAGCCAGAGAGCGCTCATTTGTGGAATCATATGAGCAAAAACTGGAGCTGCCTTATAAATCTGCCAAAAAGAGAGCCAACATCTATGGTCTATGTTTTGGTTTTGCACAGTGTGTCATCTTCATGGCATATGCTGCTTCTTTTAGATATGGAGGTTACCTGGTCAGAGTTGAAGGGTTGCCCTACATGCTGGTGTTTAGGTTGGTAAGACCCATCGTAATTAAAAAAATATATATTAATATCATCCTTATGTTGATTTTTCACTTTTGCAATCTGTCCCTAGAGTGATTTCAGCCATTGTGATCAGTGGAATGGCACTGGGCAGAGCTTCCTCCTTCACTCCAGATTACGTCAAAGCCAAAATTGCTGCTGCTCATTTCTTTAAACTGTTGGACAGAGTTCCTAAAATCAGCATCAACCACAAAGATGGACAGAAATGGGTCAGTGGGTTTCAAATTTTTAAATGCAATTTTTGCATTTTGTGAGTGTGTATTTTAAGAGGAACTTTACCCATTTATAGGAGATGTTCAAAGGAGAAATTGAGTTTCTTAACTGCAAGTTTACATATCCGACAAGACCAGACATTCAAGTGCTGAATGGCCTGGTTGTTTCGGTGAAGCCTGGGCAGACTTTGGCTTTTGTTGGGAGCAGTGGCTGTGGGAAAAGCACCAGCATCCAGTTAATGGAAAGATTTTATGACCCAGATGAAGGACAAGTGGTGCGTGTTGGTCAAATTACATGTAAACAGCGCCAAATACTTAAAAAAACAAAAAAACATTCAGTTTGGTTAAACTGTTTTATTATTACTTACAGTTAATTGATGGTCACCCATCCCATTCGGTCAATGTTCCCTTCCTGAGGTCTCAAATTGGCATAGTGTCACAGGAACCAGTCTTATTTGACTGCAGCATAGCAGAGAACATCCAATATGGAGATAACACTCGGACTGTTGCCATGGAGGAGGTTGTGGAGGCTGCCAAGAAGGCCCATCTTCATGACTTTGTGATGGGCCTACCAAATGTGAGTGAAAATGCCTTATTTTAATCATGACATTTTAAAATAACTACTGTAGTTATCATTTTATTACGTCATTTAGTGAATAAACTGAACTTGGTGATTGGGTGTCTAGTACCAAGCAGTATGATTAAAAACATTCTGTATAAATTCATCCCATAATATTCTAATGAACTTTTTATTTGATTTAGACCTACACAATGCTTTTGGTTATATGAAAACAAATCATCCCTTTTTAAAAAAGCGAGTTGCCCACAAATTTGATTATATCATGCATAATGTTTTCTTAAGTGGCTTTATCACCTTTATTATAATACAATATGTTCTTTTAGCTCAACTATATACTATTTTTGTCTTTGCCTGTCATATAAATCAGAATAGAATACATTGAAGCCTGGAGCTAAAATGTCACAAAAAGTAAAAGAGTCGAAAGGGTATTTGTACCTAATGATGCGTTATGGAGAACAAACAATAATCATGTTAAATTTTCATTCTCTTTACCACTTGAACACACTGGTAGGAATATGAGACTCAGGTTGGTGCCCAGGGCTCACAGCTGTCAAGGGGACAGAAGCAACGCATTGCAATCGCCAGAGCTATTGTCCGAAACCCCAAGATCCTGCTGCTAGATGAGGCGACTTCTGCTCTGGACACAGAGAGTGAACAGGTGAAATAAATAAAAAAAGGAAGAAAAAAACAGACTTTACTACATTAACAAGAGATTCAACTGAACAAAGTAAATTTTCTTAGGTGCATTAAAAATGCCCTTTCATGAAACCCCAAAAGTATTTTGTCTTGATAGAACTTTGTTTATCGGCAGACTGTTCAATCTGCACTGGATGAAGCAAGAAAAGGACGGACCTGCATTGTCATTGCTCACCGGCTCTCCACCATCCAGAATGCAGACATTATAGCAGTAATGTCCCAAGGAGTAGTCATTGAACAAGGCACACATGATAAACTCATGGCTAAGAAGGGAGCATATTACAAACTGGTCACAACAGGAGCTCCGATCAGCTAATCACTCGGAGCAACAAATAGTATTAATAATCTTTGATAAAATAAATCAGTATGAATTCAATGATGTTGTGGTGAGTGCATGTTTAAAATCAGAAGGTAATAATTTGAAATTGAGTTTTTCTGTGTCTAAAAAAATTATTTTTATACACTTTCATATCATTGAAAGATACAAAATAACAGCAATACAGGGTGATGTTTAGCAGGTCTAAACATCCTTGCAACAAATGCTTCCAATGTGCTCCCTGCTCCAATTTCAGATATTATGGCATTATTTGTCTCCTAGAGCGAAGAACTTAAGTAACCTGTTTTATCCTGAAGTTGCTGTCTCTGTTAAAACAAAGTTAATAATTATATTAATCATTTTTGCTTTTTGAGATTAAGACTTTATTGTATAAAATATTTATGTTTATTGTTATACTGTAGAAATTGAGGGATTAAAAAAAACTCCATCTGACTATGTATATCTTGTTTAGCTGTAGTTGAGATTTTAAAATAGTCTTTATATAGTAAAACATAATTCTAAACTAAAAAAAATAAAACATTTGATTTTGAACTTTAAAAATCTGCAAACCACATAATAATCCAAATTTTGAAGATTTGCTTTTTTAAAATGTTTTTTTTTCCGTTTTTTCTTTTTCTTTATTTTAATTCCTATATACCTTTCAATATATTTTGACCAAATTATCTTTTGGTTGTAATGTGTATATATCAATGTTTACTTCATTATCATCAGTACAATTTTAACTTTCATCATAGTTAAGCTGTTACCACAGCTAGCCTCATCTTTGTGACTGCTTTGGGGCCCCTGCTAGCCTGGATTCCCTGAGACAACTTTAATTAGCACAAAGTTACAAATCACATAAAATCATTGCTATGAAGCTCAAAACTGAGTTGTTTCCACTGATCGTTCTTGAGATGTTTCTACAACTGAAATGGAGTTCACCTCTGGTAAATTAGACTTGATTTGGAAAGGGACACATCTGTTTATATACGGTCACACAGTTGACAGTACATGTCACAGGTTAAACACCAAGCATAAAATCACAGGAGTTGTTTGTTGTCCTGCAAGACAGGTTTGTCTTGAGGCTTAAATATCTCTACTGTTTTGAAGGTTTAAATCGTCTCCATGGCCTCCACTTGATTTCAAGGGGTATGCATAAGACTGACAGGGCACTGTCACAAATATGACATACCACCTGTCATAAACACGAAGGAGTCTTCATGAATATTTACAACTATTGTCATGAAGTGTCAGTTGGTAAATGACACTTTTAATGCAAAGTTAACACTTAATGGACTTTTAATGCAAGTTTTAAAGCAACTCTGCTTTAAAATGTTGTCATTTACCGAATCACACTTTTTGACAACAGTCATAAACATTCATGAAGATTCCAGGTGTTAAGTTATGTTTATGACACTGCCACGCAGTCTTATCCACACCCCTTCATATAAAGTGTTAGCAAAGCCATTCCTTAATAAGAGCTTCATGGCATCTTGTCTGGAGTTTGTCAAAAAAGAACATGAAGAACTCTCAGACCATGAGAAACAAAATTCTCTGGTGTGATGAGACAAAAGTTGAACTCTTTGGTGTGAAAGTTAGGCTCACCTTTTCACAAGGCCAATATCATACCTACCGTGAAGCATAGTAGTGACAGCATCATGCTATGGGGATGTTTTGCAGCAGCAGAAACTGGCAAACTAGTCAGGGTAGATGAATGCAGCAATGTACACCACAGTGACATCCTGGACCCAGAAACCTGAAGTTTTGTTTAAGCTTTGGCAAAGAGCCTTCTCTCTCAAAGCAGTTACATCATTCAGAAGTGCACGTCAGGTGGATCCAATGCTAAGCGACCAGAGACTGTGAGAAAAGATTAAATGGGTCTTGACTCAAGAGTTTAATTAATCCATATAATCTGGTTACATCAGAGACTCTGTTCTGCATCATTACTTTTAAATTGATTAATATCTGAATTTTCCCAGAGAAACTGCTAAGAGACACACAAGAGATTATGTAATGCACCCTGAGCAGGATGTTCACATTGACAACGCGAACAGAGAATTATGTGTGATTCTGCTAATTTAACAAAATCAAGGACTTAAAGAAGCATAAATGTTTGATAAAGTTTACAAAAAGAAACTTAAAGGTGTATTCACGTTTTAAAATTGTATTTGCATTTTTATAACCCACATAACAAAATATTATGCTAATTATCACCAATCTGCATCTTGTGTAAGAAGAGTTCATAAGAAATTTTGATTAATGCAGAGAAGGTTTTTCTTTTCAAAGCTAGAAAATTGTTTTTCAATAGTTAACCAATTATTTATTTGATTTTGTTTCAAGCTAAACACAAAGATTCATAAATTGACAAACTCTCTGTTTCTAAAGTGATTAAATTGTCATTGTTTTGTAGGGTTGTACGTAAATCATTTTAATTATTGTAAATTAGATTAGCCTTCCTTTCAAAATACTGTAGATATAATACCAAGAACAAAGACATAACATAAACTTGAAAAATCTTCTCATTATGACTGGGATCCAATTATACAAATGTATTATTTAAACTAAAAAATATAAATTTTTCCCACATAAATTGCAGTTTCAGTGCTTCTGTGTGTGCAATAACAGTCGGTCATCATTTTCTACAAATTATAACAAAAAATATTGAGAACAAATGTTGCAAAAAAAGCAGTCCTTTTATTTTCTAACAGAGTTTTCTCTCATGATCTCTGATTAGCAAACAAACACAATAAGGTACTACAGCAACAACGCCAAAAGGAACTGAAGCACTTTTGCAAAATGACAGTACGTAAAACAGAACCTCGCTGTGATTTGGCATCTTGATGAGGTCATAAAGCTGTAGGATGGTGAGATTTGCAGTCATGCATAAGAGTTTAAATACAGCATTGCAGCCATTTTTTCCCTTACAGCTCTGAATGAACATTTCAGAGTTCACTGCAAGTCCTAGACCAAACAAGGCTCCCAGGTTCCTGCATAGTCCAGCAAAGGGTGTGGTGTCCAGATGGATCCAGTCTGGGTTTGCACACCAAATCTTGGCTTTGGTGACCGACCATAAAGGATCAATGTCCAGAAGCTTTAGGAGCAAGAAAAAGCAAATGGCAAAAGAGAGAAGAAAAACATTGACCAGGAGGTACCGTTTCAGGCTTGCATTATAGATCCAGGTAATGTGGTCAAAGGCTTCAGCAACAAGCATACCTAAACATTGTAGAGATTAGAAAGAGATTGTCATCTCAAATGTAAACACATCTGATACTTGTTAACATGTGACAACTGAGCAAAACATACCAATGACGAGACCCAGAACAACTTGATGAGGGAAGTGAGTTGCAATGAAAACTCTGGAAATGCAAACACTTATCTGAATGACCCAGAAAGCTGTCCACAGAATGGACCTCAAGAGATGAAACCTGCAGAAAAAAAAAAGTTAGACATTCTGATATAAAACCTGCTTCTGACTCTGTGAAAGCATCACATAAATGTCCACCTGTGAAAGATCCAGACAGAGGAGACACAAGAGGACCTGGTAAAGGCTAGAGCAGAAGTGACCATCACATACCACACACACGATGAGCCCATAGCGTGACCAGATGGACTACCTGTAAAAACGTAAATCAATGAAAGAGTTTTTTGAACAACATTTTTAACTCAATACAAACCTACTTACCAGGTCCTGTTTCACAAGTAATGTGAAACTGATCAAGATGTGGCTTTGAGCTGTTCTGGAACAAGTGGGTTTCATGAACCCACCAATAAGGTCTCTGTCCATACAGAATCCTGAGTAAGAAGATGTTTGATTTGAATTTCTAAGCTCACACTTTAAAGATGAAATGCCATTGTCTGAGTAAACTTACCACTTGAAAATAAGATTGAACCAGTCTCCAACAACAGCCACCCATATCATCTTGGTGCCAACATTATGGCTGAGATGGAACCAGAGAGGGAAATAGACATAGAAAATATTACGAAGGTCACCCACTATTGACATGAAGCTGAGGAAGCTGTCGTATTCTCGGTAGTTGTTCTGCAGATGCTGTATAATTACGACACCTGATGTATGAATAAAATCCATCATGTTTCCTTTCTTAGAGCAGCTGGTTTTTTACCAGCACCAGTCAAAGCAGCATCATGATGCCCTACCTCTCTTTGCAACTCTTTTATATTGCAAACTGGGCATCACAAATCATTCATCAAAGCCATGGAAACAAGAAGTTAGTACAAATTGTCTGAGCTCATATGGAATATAATAATGTGTTCCCAAGTCATGAGAGGTCAGCGTTTTAAAACATGTTTAAAAGACTGTGTACAACATGACAGTGTCATTAGGATATTTCCCAGAACATAGCTTGTACAGATGTTAAATATTAGCCACTGCAAACACCAGGAAAGTGAGAGCACTTCCCGTAACCTTCTGCACCACTTCAGCCTGATTAATACAGTCATTTTCAGTGACCATAGCAACAAAATGGGCTTCCCTTTAAAAACAGAGCCCATCTGGCATCCTCTGCTGAGGTTACTGGGTGCAATAATTCTCAGAGGGTTTCTGCACATCAGATTATAAAGTTAGATTTCTTAAAAATCCCAGTTAAATTTGGCACTGAGTTGGAAACTTAGTGTTAGTCAACCATATTGTAAGGTCATATTTTTTCCCAATCTATTAGCTCCATGTATTAGACCTCTCAAAAAGCAATAGAATATCCATTGTTACCCCACAACCCCACTGTTTCCACCCCAAAATGCTTGTGTTGCCCCCAGAAAAAATTACATTCCGGGTCATGAAATAATAAAAACCCCTGACTGCTCATAGAGACAGAAAATAACTGATTTTAGTTTCTTAGAACTCCATTCTAGACCCCAAGTAGCTTCGATAATGGCGCTCGTCACTCCTTCAGACTCCACAACAAAATTCTAAATTTACTTTAATTTCGAAGAATACTTTGAGACTCTGCCGCTTTATCCTGGAACTCTATTAATCAAGCTCCCTCCAACCGAATTACATTACATCTTAAATACTTTGAAAAGTTACTTGGAAGTGATGGATGTTGTCAACATTATTACTTGCATCAAACATTGTTCTCCCTGAAAACTATAGTTTTTCCTCCCACACAGCTGATTATGACTATATCTGAACAGCTTACTTCTCTAGCAGTGACTTTTTGTGGATTATGCTCCTTGAAATAGGTGTCAAAGATGATCTGCTGGACAACTGCCTGCCAGTTCTTCACTATCATTGGTTAGGCTGTGACATGGACACCTCAAATTTTTGCAGCAAAAATGCTTTCCTTGTTGGTGCTACGTAATATTCTAATGTTATGAGAAACTGAATTTCGGGCTTTAATAGTCTGCTTTTATAATTAATAGGAGTACGTACTTGAAATGCACTCCGGGTGTAATGAATCTGTGTGAAGTTTCTCATCTTCACCACCAGGAGGAGTATGATCGTTGGGCTGCATGGCTTCACGTTGATTTTCAACAGAATATCCCGATAAAAATAATAATAGTTTCAATAATAGTTTGATAAGTAAAACATGAAGGAACCACATCACCTTGTGAATTTTCAGACGTTATGAACCTGAGTTAAACATCATTTTTAAAAGAGCGTCAAATTGAAAATGCGTCATTTCCGGCGTACAGTAACCGCCCTCTGTGTACAAACCGCGGATTTTTGAACGTTACCATTGATGCTATTGCGATAATTGGTCAGACGGACAGTCTTTTGTTACACTCTTAAGCAGGTGAGTAATAAATCCATGTCCAGACAAACTGACACTGTTTGAACAAATAGCCGAATTTGTGTCACGGTGATGCTGAATGGAAGTAAACTACGTTATTGCTAAAAAGCTGATGATTTTACCCAGTTAGCATAGCTGCTAACATGCTAATATTGCCAGGTAAATGGCTTTGAAAGAACTCACTATGGAACTACGGATGTCGGTTATTTGTGTTGCTGTTTAAATAAAATGCATTATGAGCAAGCGTAAGATGTTACGGAGATATGTTAAAAATTCAAACTGCTGTTTATGTTTTCATAACTAGCAGCTGATTTCACATGCTAACATATTGTACTAAGCTTATGAGACGAAGCAAATTTTCATGACTAAAACAACGTTTATTTTTGTCTGTTTTCTTGTCCGGAAGATTAATCCTCCAGTTGTCTTTTCATTTACTTCCAATAAATCGGTCTTTCTGTTTTTAAATAGTTAAATCTTTTTGAGACGTTTTCTTTTAATCAATGACTGTTTTTATTTTTCTACCATATTATCTGAGACTTTTCCTTCGTCACGTATCTTTCTCGTTTACCATGAGCAAAATGATTGTGTTTGTACATATTTTACAACAAAGGAAAAACTGTACATTTTGCTGCTAAAGGTTTTTTTTTTATTACAGAAGAAATATTGTCAAGCATCTAGTTATTCTGATTTTGTTACATAGAAGTGAGCCCTGATGTATTGAGGCTTTTACCTAACCTGTTCAATGTGACGAATATTAGGGCTGCATAGTATTATAAAAGAATGCAACAAGCAATAATGTTGCTAAAATTTGCAACCAAAATAATACTTGGTCATTCCTAATATACATATTGCACAACAGGATATTGCAAAAACAAGAAATTTGGGCTATATTGTGCAGCTCTAACAAACATTTGCTGATTTAGTTTGTATTTTTCCCCCCCTCACTTTCAGCCTTAATCTTATAAATGTCTGGTAAATTAACCCTCATTACCATAATATCCAACTAGTCAAAACATGCAGGGTTTGTGGTGCATAAATCTATGTTGACTCTTGTTTTGCAATGATTAATGAGCTTCTTTTTGTTTTTCAGAAATTACGGTTTGTGTCAGAACATCATGACGTCTATTACCGACCCAGGCATGAGGGACAGGTTCACCAGTTTATTGGAGGAGATCCACAATAATCACCTTAAAGCATATGCAGAAATAATTGACACAATTTCAGAGTTGTCTCACAATCACAGACAGTTTGTAAAATCCGCTGTTGGTAAGTTTCAGTGTATTAACCATGTTTTTTGTGGAATAAGCAATTGTGGAATAAGTGTAATATGATATCTCAAATGCCCAATTTAATCAAACATATAACTAATAAAATATGATAAAAATATAAATTGATCAAATCAAAAAGGTTCTATAGTAATACATCAAACTTTTAAAGCGATATCTTGGACACTCAAAGATGTTTTTTGTTAAGGTACACAAATTATATTTGAGCTACCCCAATACACTTGTGTTTCATAAAGTCACCTCTGTTCCTTCAAAATACATATTTTCAAGGATTAAGAAGTGAACAGCTCTCTGTAAATCTAAGCGAGAAACTGTGGAAATCAATAGAGTTGACAAAGTTAAACCTTAATGTTTCCTAGTTAGTTACTGAAATGAATTTCAATTTAACTGATAATTTTTCCCCTGTTTCTAAATTTTTTTCTCGGCACAGACACGTGTTTGAAGAAATGCAAGGATGACAAGAAGCTGTTTGAGACGATACAGGAATTTAAAACGGGTAAGTTTGTCTCCCAATCCGCCGTCACTCCTGGATTAGAATCCAGGAGTGACAGCACAACAATATCACACAGATGTTGTTGTGCAATTCTAGAGTGAGCATTCCCCTCTGATTTTTTGTTCCAGCAGTTTAAGGGAAAAGGACAGTATTTGAAGTGCATCCTCAAAACATTCAGTTTGCTTGCATCTTGTTGTTTTGACACATTGTCTCTGCAGACCTGGAGAAAAAAAAAATGGCACTGAAGGAAAAACGGCGCGCCATATCAGAGGTGATGTCTGAGGTTGAGGAAAAAGAGATGCAGAAAGAGGACATCATCCTAAAAATTCAGAAACATAAAGAAGAGCAAATGAAGAGAAAAGACTGTAAGATGGGACTTTTTCTCAGTAACGGAAATAATAATTATAATAAGTTAACATGTGATGTAGCTTACAATGATCTCACTTATGTTCCCTATTTTAGTAATTGAGTCTCAGAATAGAGCAAACAAAGACAGACTGAGAAACCTCCAAAAAGCAAGGCTTGTTTTCCAGGATCATTTGGGGCTGGAAATTCGAACGATTATCGACAAGACGCAGATGGTCAAAGGTAAGCCAAGCAGACTAAAAACAGCACTTTCTAATACTGTTCCACAGAGTGGAGAAAACTGTTGTCCCCCCTCTATTTTCTCTGGTGACTTATTTAAAGGACATAATACCATAGCAACAGTATGATGAAAAATTTGAGCTCTTTTTAAGCCATAACCATGTCAGCTGTCACATACTAATGGATTTCTGCAATTGGATAGCTAGGACATCTACATACCTAAAATGCCAGCAAGTTGCACGGTGTGACAATCCAGCCTCATGTGATCGTGCAAAGAATCCATATTTCTCCTTTTTTATGTGCTGGTACTATTACAGTGTTGTTCAAACAATGTGTGGCCCAGCTGTCATTTGCTGTCCTCAGAACAATTTTTCTGCGCCCCTAACACACCCTCACAAGTGGTTTTAACTTGACATTATTGGACACTGCTGCTCTAATGCGTCGACTAATGTGTCTAATCTTCACTTTTGACTGTCAGCCACTCCAGCAACATCCTTGTGACATGATCTAACTACTTACACCTTCTGGTGCCTGTTGATGCCAGCTTCCTTGCAAATCAATCATTTACATACCTGTCAGTGTAGATGATAAATTTTGTCCAGTTCAGACCATTCTTTCTGGGTGTCTTAACTTTTTGTTCAAAGAAATTGCAGTCATGGTGAAAAAACTGCACTATGTCAATTCTGTTTTAATTTATAGATGATCTGTATGTTATCTGGTTCAAGATTTTCTTGTTTTACTCTAACAAAGTCACACAGCACAGGTTCAGCTGTCAGTATTTATTGAACCAAGTTGAAGACTATTTTGGCAAGTTTGTTAAAAAAAAAAAACAAAACAAAACTTTGCACCCTAGATACTCTGAGTGGTCAGACCTCAAACATTTGGGATGGGGGAAGTCCATTCACATAAATATATTTGTATAACTTTGATTAAAAAATACCAATTTAACTTAAGTACATTTTTTAAAATCAGCTGAAATTGTCTGGTTAGTGGCATCAAGGTCTACCAAGATGTTAGAATAGTCACACCTTCAAAATTGATAGAAATTTCCATTATACTGTTCCTTCTTTTAAAATTGTTAAGATACTGAAGGACATGATGAAAGGACAGAGATTGTCTGTGGCTGTATGGAGCATAGAGTGAAGTGATGCTCCCTCCCCACCTGTTGCTACACAACGCTGATGGCTACTAAACGTTTTACTTATGCACCCAGTAGCACATTGTTGTACTTGGAGAAGTTTAATTTCTGCACAGTAACCATTTGAAAACTACTAATTGTAACATATTTTTGCTAAAGTGTATAAGTCAAACTCAAATAGCAATATGAATAAAATGACATTATCAGTGGGTTCCAAGTATGCATCCCATCAGCTCATATGCTTTGCAGCATATGAGCTTAAGCACTTTCTTCTCTTTTCTTCTTTCCTCTCTTTGTTATTGAAGAAAGCCTAATGAAGGATGAAAGATTATGCAAGACCTGATCATGCTGCATAAAATCTATTGAATTAAAACAAAGGCCTTGGCTCTGTATTTGCGTGTTGCCATGGTGATCTGATAAATTAGTTGAGTTAATTGCCTCTTTTCTCCCATCTCCTCTGACACACAAACAAGACTGAATCTCTTCATACAATCCTTCGATTACTTTATTAGGCCAACTTTCTGATCCACAACATTATAAAATAAATATTACAGTAGTTGTTTAGTTTTGCTTTTTACTTTTTTAATAGGTGAAAAGTTGCAGTTTATTTTCCGAAACATCAGTCTCTCTGACCAGGACAACGCTTACGTCATTACAATGGGGATTCAAGAAAATGGATCTTACCAGAGTAAGTCACACAAATTTTCTGTGAGGTTTTGACACAATTGATTCTTCTAATATCTAATAACAAAGTATTGAATATTTACAGTTGTGTCCAGTGATCCAGCTCTCGAGTGCTTGCCAATCTTGGAAAGCCGACTCCAGGAGACCAATAATTTACCAGCATTCCTGGCTAATGTCAGAAAGGAGTTCATCTCTAAGGCTCGCTCCTGAGATTTCACGGTATGCTTACAAATGGCGGTGGTGTTTCCACTGCAATACAGACTGAAGGAAAAGATGGTAACATGGAATATGATCAAAGGGGGACACCTGTAACCAAATTGTCAACTTTAAGATGATGAATTTGCTTTTAGATTTCTGTGATGTTTTTTACTCAAGTTCTGCCTTATACAAAATGTGCATATTAGATCTTCAACATGTCATGTCAAATAACTAATCATTTAAAAGTAAGCAGTTTTCATTTATTTTTGTTTTAAAATCAGTGCTCATTTTACAAATATCAGGAACATCAATGTTTTTCCCCTTGTGTATGTTATTTTCTGTCTGTTGTAATAAACTACATGTTCTTAAAAGTATTCTCACTCTTTGAGTTTTGTCTGCAGATGTATTGTAAAAACAAACATTTTGTTATAAAAGTCCACAAACAGCATTAATGCTAAACATACAAAGAAATCATAAATGAAGATTGTCAGAAGATCAATTTCAAAGTATATATATTTTTTTCAATGTAAAAGACTTGAATAAAATATCACACATACAGGCTTTAAATATTAAGAGGCATTTTTTTCCCATTTACAATTCAGGCATCAGATGATTTGCTGGTGTTCAGTATAGGTAGCTCCTCAACATAGCTTGATGGGAAATGGCCTTTTCGTTCATTAAGAGCTCCAATCCACCAACCATTTTCTTCCTTTTTATAAATGTCCAGAACATCACCTGAGAAACATGTTTTTTTTTTTTTCAGTAAAGAGTTCTGTTGTTTAGATAAGTGTTTCCCAACCCTGGTCAACAAGGCACACTGCCCTGCATGTTTTAGGTGTGTCCTTGCTTCAGCACAGGTGATTTCAATTAGCAGGTCTTTGCTGAACTGCAAACAGCTGAATGAGGTGCTTTAAAGCAGGGACATTTCTAAAACGTGCAGGGCGGTGTGCCTTGAGGACCAGGGTTGGGAAACACTGATTTAGATGATCAGCTTTAAGGGAACAGCTTACCTTCTTTGAAAGTCAGTTCGTCTTCGTGTTCAGGTGTAAAATTATACAGGGCTTTGCATTTTCCAATGCTGCACAGGATGGCTGCTGTTTGGTCTGTTAAATACATATTTTATACATTTTACTTGACATGCAATCTGACACAGTAAATCAAAAACTGTTCTGTGATGTGCTGAATGAATGACCTTCTGCTTTGTCATCATCTCTGGTAGGCTGAGCTTCATTTCCAGTGCTTCCACAGCATTCTGCTGTCTCCTGCGTTGGTGTTGTGGAAGTGATCTGGTCAGCAGTGTTTGGTTCTGGCTTTATGGCTGGTTCTGTTGGAACCTGAATTGGTCCTTTATAAATGATGGAAGTCCTTATTGATTGTCGGCTCCTTAATGGCATCTTTCGGAGTTTTACTGGACGGGTCAACTGAACAATGCTATGCTCACAGTCCTTAGAGGAAAAAAAAAAAAAAGGGCAGGCCTCCATTATTTACCTTTCTAAAAGGAAGGCCAAAGAAATGTGGATTAACTGTATGTTGATGATCTCAAATAGTGATGCTGGCTTTAGGAAATAATTGACACTCTGGTCTGTAACTGAAAATCAATCGGCTAGAATTTTGTGTAAAAGTTTCAAGGCGTTTTTTTTTTTTTTTTTACTTGCTACCAATATTCCAGATTTTCTTTTATCTTTAATTTTTTTCTTAATCCTTTGGAGTTCTCAAAATTACTGGAAATAACAGAATTTTGGGGACGTTATTCTGTGTTCTATTCTTCAAGCATTGGTGGTTTACTCCACTATCTGTAGTGCTTAGTTAGTGATGGTGTCTAACATTTTGCTGATCAGGTGAAGATGTCAAAATGAGATACATTTTTAAATGGACAAACTATTTGTCAATTAATTTAATTTTCAACTGATTTCACCTGATTTAATTTAACTCAGGCAATGGGAAGCAAGGTTACCAGAGTTTGAAAAAGGCAGGGTTTAAAGTAATTCAATGTTGTATTACACATTGTATTTGTTTTGCATTTATTGTTTATAGTTTTCTTGATATCAAACTTCTGTGTTGGCGGGATGTAGGTCAATCTTTTTTAATATCTTTGCTTTATTTAGCCAGCTTTAATAAGGTCAAATTTGTTTGTATTTCATACAAATGTTTTCATTTTACACTAATCTTACCTTATCTTTCCATTTAAAAATGCTGCTACCAAATCGTTCAGATGTCTTGGGTGACTCTTCAGATTCAGAGAGGCATAAGGAGAGTTTGTAATGAGTGGCCTCAAGGAGGTCCAGTTTGAGAGTATTCTGCAGGAAACAAATGGCATTAGTGAGTACTTGAGTC
Source organism: Girardinus metallicus (assembly GCA_903067095.1). Lineage (NCBI taxonomy): Eukaryota > Metazoa > Chordata > Actinopteri > Cyprinodontiformes > Poeciliidae > Girardinus > Girardinus metallicus. Next base: position 14,661 of record CAEGAE010081253.1, on the reverse strand, counting down.
TATTTTTTTCCCCCGCATAAAGCACGTGTCTTTGGGAGCATTTTTGCACACTTCCCCTCAATTACCTCATCATGGAGTTCTTCAGTTTCCTCAAGGTTCTTCTGATTTGAAAAAGATGAACATTCAGTGTAGGTCTTGATCAGTTTTTCAATTCCTGTATAATATTAAGGCATTAGAATGATGCCACATAACCTCTTATGAGTCACCTTTAAATTATTACAGATAGTTATTGACTTACCTTCACATTCTTTCTTGGTCTTAGTAATGTTTTCTTCGAGACGCTGGAGTTTCAGTTTGATCGCGTCTCTTCTTCTGTCTTTGGTCATCAGTGATTTGCTATCCTCCTCCTGAACAAACAGGGAAATTAATATATAATTTCACAACAAGTTATAAGCTTTAGGTGGCAATTCCTGTTTCACATAATTGATTTAGATTTGTTTCCCCCATCATTAAACACTATAGCAATTTAAAATCTGCATTTTATATTTGATATATCTTTGTCTGATAGCATCTTGATCTAAAATATTGAAGTGTGAAAAAAACAGAAGAAATTATTTGCAAATAACCCAAAATTAAACTCCTTACTTGTATCATCTGTTTAGCGCTTATTGCCTTTACTTTGTTTTATTTGTAAAATATGTGTTTGACTTTCTGTTTTTGATTTGATGCTTTTATTTTGATAAATTCCATTGTACATATAGAACGGCAGCTTAACAACAAAACGGAACGAGTTGCAACAGTGTTGATAAAATATATTTTATTAGTGGTCCCCTTAACAAGGGCACAAGGTATGTTTATTTTGTAAATAAGGATGTTTCTAATTTTGGTCGGTTAAAAGTGTGAATTTGTTTTATTGTATGCAAACATTAAGGTATAGCTTGTGAATTGTAGTTGATATGTTTTAGTAGTATACATTATTTTTACATTTGTGAGAGCGTGGTTTTGTAGCTTACACTGTGTTTTTGTTGAACATGCAGCTCTTAGGGTGAAACTAAGGGTTTATTTCCAATAAACCTCACTCTTCATCAGTAAAGCCTCACTCTTTTACTGATGAACAGTAAAGGAGCGAAGGGTCTGGGGATGATGCTACATCCTTAATGCTAGAAATACTATTTAACATCACCCCAAGTAGGGTCTTTCCATCCAGAGTAGATCGTGAAATGGATAGTGCTAGATGCCCAGTTGAAAATAAAATGTTCAAAGTGTGCAGAGCATTGTCACTTTGTACTGGCTGTATTTTTTTGGGGAAGTTGTGAAAATCAGATGGAAATTATTTTCTATCTACTAAGATATTTTTCATTCAAACAAGCAATAAATACACAACCAAACAAAATACTTACAAAATAATCAGCCATCAAAAACTCTATTTTGTTGTCTTCATTTGTGTTGCCACTTTCTTCCATCAGGGTTTGTATGTCTTTATCCACGTCCACCCTTTGAGCAGTCTGCTCAATCTGCTTTTGACCCTGCAATGAGCAGCAGTAGCTGCAGGTTAATGCGTGTTCTTTCAGAGATTCTGTTTGCTTTTGTGATCACGATTCATTGAAGAGTTTCTTACATGCTTAAGTGTTTGACTGAAAGTAGACATGTGGAGGTTATATTTGCTCAAAAGGTTGCACAGAACTTCAATTCGATTTTTTTCCAGCTCTTGTGTGACCTAAGCAAAGCAGAACGAAATGATACATTCAATAACAAGCTCATTATTAGCATCAATCACTCTTGGATAAAACCACCCCTTGCACAAAGCTGTGACAGAACTGCAGAACACGCATGTGAACACTTTTGCAAAGCAGATTAAGACTTTGATTTTATTTTCTCCTGTAATGTTAATCCTCGCAGCATACAGGTCAACTAGCCGACTACATACAATGAGTTGAATTCAGTGTTCAAATATTTGAGATTTTTTTGCCGTTTGATCGTCTACTGAAATGTCTTTTTTTTTTTTTTTTTCTCACTGATTCAAGTCATTCTACATAAATTAGGACCTAGATAAATTATAACATTTAGTAAGATGTTTTCCCACCTGATAGCAGTTTTTCAGAGTGTTTTGCAACTTCAGTCTCATCTGATGACCCTCCATGTTGACACTATAGTAATGTTCATCCACTATGGACTGCTGCTCTGCTGACTTTGTCAGTCTGTTACACATCTGCGGAGAAAACGCATGCAATTTCAATCTTCAACAGATATATTGATAGCTTTTCCAAAAATGATATTTTTCTAGATCCTAGGTGAGATAAAAGCAGTTTACAAACGGTATTCTGTACCTTGTGTTTTTCTTTCTCTGTGCTGGTGTGCTTGTTGTTTTCTAGATAGTTGAAGAGTGCCTCGTGTTCTTTTGTCAGCCCATGCAATCTTTTTTTCAACTGTTTTAGTGCAGATGAAACCATGAGAAACATAACATTGTTATTATTGTGAGTAGAGCATAGAGGATCTGTTGTTGAATCATTGAAGAAATGTGACTGATATAAGTTGAGTACTTTTTTAAAGCATCTGTAAGCTGCTCCAATGAGAATGGCATAAAAAGGTCCAACAGGGGGAGCAAAATATTTGTTTACTTAAGTACAATAAGCACTCCTTAGCTCAAATAAAACTTTAATTTAATTATTATAACTAGACAAAGATTATGTCTTACATTTGTAAAGAGTGCTGTATGAATAATTGTAGGGGTTATGGTTATAGCAGCTCATGCTGCATTCCTTCAGTTTCTGAGGAATGTGAAAATGTGTTTTTTGTGTCTTTTTAATGCTGACTTCTTTGATGAAGCCACCGTTTTTTCCTGAAAGGTAACATGGGACTGTCGGCATGAAGAATGAGGTTATAAAGATTGTACAAATGACCACACCTGAGACAAGTCATAGGTAAATAAAGAAGGGATTAATCTTTGAACTGTGCTGTTATTCTTTTCCAAGGTTACTTTCCATTGAAACAGAACATGATGCATTACTAAAGATTGCTGTTTGTTTTCAGTTGAAGCTCATAAAATCACTTAAGTACTTTACAATTTCAACTGTAAATGACTTTTCTCAAGTTTAAAAAGTTTACACACACAACTTCAGTATTTGAAATTCTCCTAAAGCTAAATGACTTCCTCAAACTTCTCACTGTAATGACAATTTGCTGGAACTTTGGCCTATTTCTCCTGGCAAAACTGATGATTCAAAGTTAGGTTTGTTGGTTGTGTTGCTCTCACACACCCTTTTAGTTTTGCCAACAATTGTACAAGGTATCAAAGGGCACTCAAAAACATTATTTTTAATTTCTATGTACATCCTTGCAGTTAGGCGCTGTCGGTCAGATGCATTTTATTTATTTGTCATCAGATCTGATCACCTCTACAAAATCATTAGTTTTGAATAATTTGCTGGTCTGTGGGACACAGATGTGTGTTAACACTACAGTAAGTAGAATAAGTTGCGACATCAGCAATGACTTTGAAGAAGCAATTGTTGCTGCCTGTAAATCTTTGAAGTCCATCCCTCTGGAAAGAGGGCATCTTGGCAATTTTACCCAACATTGCTTTGCCATGCTTAGGGAAACTGCAGAAAATCCCAGAGCCCTCCCATTATCAAGCATTACTTTACAAGTTAAATCTTACATTTCATGACTGGACAATGAAGTAAAACTTTTTGGAAGGACTATAGGGAGAAAGAATCTTCTGGAAAAACTGTCCATTGGACATTGAAATCAAAGTAGAGCTATGTTGAGTTAATATCTAGTGCCCTGTTTGGTAATAAAAACCAACACAAACTAAAACGAGTATCTCACAACATAACTGGTAAACAAGATGGAGGAGATGTGATGGTTTGATTTTGTTTTGCAGCCATACGATCGCAAGCAATGAGTCTATTCTAAGGCTAAATGTGTCACTATCTGTCTGACAGGTGAAGCTTGGGCCAAATTGGTTCATGAAACAGATAATTATCCCAAACACTACAAAATCTAAAGCATAATGACAGCACAAGGAAAGAAGGTGTTGCAACAGCCCAGTCAAACTTCAGACCTCAACCAGATAAAAAGACATTTGGCTAAAGATTGGACTAATTGCCCTCAAATTTTAAAAACCCATTTGTACAGAAAATGAAGACATCAAGTAATTAATGCTGACCTTGGTTGCAAGATACTATATAATGGGGTGTACTTATTTCTTCTCATGACTCTGTTGGCAGTTATAGAAACTTTCTTCACTGCCATTGCCTCTAAAATTTCTAAAAAAAGTAGCACATAAGGAGTGGTTTTATGACTTGAATTATCTGCATTTACAGCACAGCCTATTTTATCTCTGCAAGGACATTTACCTCTTCACTGATCCTTGTTTTCAACAAGAAAAAAACATTCCTACCTTGAGTTGCTCATTCCAGTTTGCTGTAAAAAGTTTTCCACTCCTTTCAATGGCAGTGTCAAGCTATCAAAACACAAGGAGGCTCTGATGAATATTAGAATTAATTGGAAGTAAGGATTAAACATTTTAGCACAGAGAGAAACAATAGATTACACACAGGCCTTTTTCTTTTGGCGTGTTCATCTAAGACTTGACGAATTTCCTCAGTGGCCTCTTGTTGAAATGCATTTCCTAATGTTCTGAAAATAAAACATCAGCAACATCTATTCAGAATGTGTCCCAGTGTAAGGTCAGCCCATGCTACAAGGTTAATCCAGGGTCAAATCTACCTGTGTGCGTCTGCTCTCGAGTACATCTCGTTTGACACTTGACACCAAGCGGAGTAGGTGGAACTGAGAGGGGAGCCAGCATGAAAAGGTTAGTGCTGTGGGCTAATTAACCTGACACCTGCTCATGTTTTGATCACATCTACATGCAGGGTGCATGCTATTTCTTATGATCCTATTATTACTATACACCATGTTGTAGCCTGTCTCCTGGGAGTGGACATGTTTGACACCAAGCAGAGAAAAAGACAGAGCTAACTGAAAATGGACAACACAATGTCTCTTACGTTTTTGGCATTCCTTGGCATGCTTTGATTAGTTTCCCTGCCAGCTTTGCAAGGCCCTTGGAGTAGGTAAGTTCCAGCTCAGATCTAAAAGTGGGAAATGTTGCAGCAAAGGACAATAATTGTCAAACATAAGTGCAGTACCTATTTAAATGTGCTTTAACTGCAAAAAATTTATTAAACCTACCTCTGCTGAAAAACTGTTTGAAGTTCTTTCAAATAGTTTTCTCCATTTTTTGAATACTGCTTCAGATTTTGATACAGGTGGTTATACTGAAAGAAGACATGTTCTATGAGTTTAAGTCCAGGAGAGAAAAACCGTGTGATCTCTCTAACACTAGGTTGGATTCCCAATCCTTTTCCTCAGTAAATCTTAAATCCAAACATTACACTTATTTTTAAGTTAGAAATACTTACAGAGCATGAGTCGATGGGGTCCTTCATCTTAAGGCCTCGGCAGTTTATTAACTTTGAACCTGGAACTTTGACCATTCTCCTCACAAAGCCACTCATGCGGAAATGCCCTGAGCTCTTGCTGGCGCGCAATAAACAGGAAAATTCCAGGAGGAGGGCCAAAGGACCTATAATGGTAAACTAAAGCTAGATGGCTGGTTAGTTTACTATAGATACAGTGGGAGGGAACAAAATCATCAAAACCATTCTTTTGTAAAACATTAACTAAGTTTATTGATGTTTTATGATGTTTTTTTTTGGTATGATATGTGAAGACTTGTTTAAAATTGTGGGTTATTTGAAATAGATGTGTAAAAGGAAAAACTTTATTATAACAATTATTGTATATTTTTGTTACTGACAAGATCATTACTAGAAAAAAAAATTAGCCCTTGGAGATTTAGAGTACAAAGTTTTCCACAGTAATTACACTACAGTTATTGCTTGTTGTTAAAAGAAAAAAAAAAAAGTCTGGTTTTTAAATTTCTTTAATAAAAATACTATTAATATCTTGCTTCCTCTTGCATGTACACACCAAGACACATTTGATATAATTGCTGTTTTTATTATTGAATTATTCAAACAACTCATATATGCCTCATGAGAGGACAAATTGCCTTTAATTTAATGATAACCAGAAATGTACGAGAATATCTAACAAAATGATTGGATAAAGAATACAGCATATATAGCCATATGTGATGCAGACACAGATTCTACCGTTATTGACATCTCATATACATATTGAGTGAAGAATGTATTTCCAAATGTGCATTAACTTCACATTATCATTCATTTGTAAGTGATAAAAAAACTCACGGTTTTGGCAAGTCTTTGGGGGTGTAGCAATAAAACTGAATCCGGCTAATACTCTGATGTTTAGGTGAAAAACACAGGTGTTTCTGTTTTAAGATTATGTCAACACTGACATCATAAGGAGAAGAAGAAAAGATGTCTGACTAAAAACTTGTCAACATGTTCATCCAAATCAAATAACAAAAAAGACAAACTTAGGAGGAAAACACCCCGTGCAGTGTGTCGAACTGCTGTAAATTAATGTAGCATGCTTCGACCATAAAGTGAAACGCTGTCATTCATTGGCTAAATGAGTGTGTTGTACCGATTCCATAAATTTGCCAGTGAGTGTAGTTTGAATCAGATATATAGCTGAAGAGAAATAAATTGCACAACAAAATTAGTAAAGAAACAATGACAAAACAGCATTCACATAAACCTATCAATAACTTACAAAGATGAGATGCTCATGTCTGCACCATATGCCTAAAGTCACTCTCCCACACACACACATACATATGCTGACACACAGATAAGTGGGGTAGTGTCTGCAGCATGGCTCCATTCGCATGATATCAGCTCAGTCAGTGTTCGTCTGGGTATGGGACTCCTGCCAGGTAGCCATTGGTCCCGTTTTTGTTGGTCCCATTGGTGGTGGTGCTGTGGTGCTTCTGACTGGGAGGGCTGTCATCCTCATCAGAGCTGGACTCGATGTCACTTCGGTCATCTTTAGAAACCTGCAGAAATGAAATAATCATTTAAAGATTTAATTTATCTACACTTTTTTATTTTATCCTTTAAATGTGGTTGACATATTATGTGACTGTTAAAAAGTATTTTTTGACAGATTAAAACAGGTGCTGGTTGAAATTATCTCACTCACTCTATTGTGTTTATTGGAATAAGAACTTGACGACTTGAGCCCTACTTGTGTTTCACTGCACTGCACTAATAACACACTGATTATGTATCAATAAACATAGGTATTTTGCACTTAAAAACCTAAATCTGAAAACACTGTTGAACTTGAAATCACAACGTTTTAACTGGCAGTTCATTTGATCTGAAAGAAACAGACAGAGGCTTTTGTTTACTTTTTTATCGTGACTATTTGTATCAAATGTCGGAACAACAATTTACTGTTGTAGCATGTTTGCTGGTAATTTATAAGTGGTGTCTGGTTTAAAACTCGTTTTTACTTTTTAATACCTTTGTTGCATGTTTTCTGTTATTATTGTTAGGAAAACGTTTTGTAACCATTAGCCTTAGTTAGTATGTGTTAGCATTACTAAATTAAATGTTAGCATGCTAATGTCACTGTTAGCACCAATAATTTGAGTTTTTGTGGGCTAATATAAGATTTACCATTGCTATCATATGTGTGAATACTACAAATGGGGTGCCAGCATGCAAAAATAAGTGTTAGCATGCTATTGTAAGTGTTATTAGAATATGTATGTTGATTTTAGCATTGCTAATGCTTGAACTCATAATACTAAATAATTATATTCAGAAAACTTTCAAACAAATTCCATACAAAGCAATTTAAAGACATGGAGCAACGGCGTATAACTAATAAAAGGAATCTGATGGTTTAATAATTAGAACAGGACAAGTCTGAAATAGATAAGTATAAGTGAATATACTGAATTGTGGTAATATGCATTTAGTTGTGTAAAACTACTTACATGTAAAGGATTCCACTTCCCCACCTTGGAGATTGCAGAGTAGCATGAACATAGAATAGATATAATATTTGATAGGAAAAAGTACAACAGTGCTTCTCTTTATTTATTAGATACAATAAAACAACAAATTCAGATGCTAAACATTATAAATTTAATAATGTAATTGTTGGGGTGACATTTTTTGCAGTTTTTTCTTAAAAAGAAAGTGATTTTGTGAAAAGCACAGAAAAAACAACACAAGAATAATACTAACTTTAATGGAAAAGCTTTTTACCGCATGGTACAACAAGAAGCATAAATTTAGGAATGATGCCGAGGTGAAGAGTGTGGTGACTCACCTTTCCTTTGGAGATGGCTCTGCATGCTGTCTTCACTATGAGGTAGGACCAGAATGAGTGAAGAAGCTGCAGTAAGACCAGAAGGAGGTTGAAGACCCACCAGGATGGGTATGGGCCTACAATCTCCCAACTCTCAAACAAAGTGGTGTTTAAAATCCTTTAGCAGCAGCAGGGAGAGAATGACATGTTAAAGTTTTACGTTTTGAAAGGAAAATTTAAAAAGGTAAATTCTTTTTCTTACATAAAGAAAAAATAACATAAGGTGTTGGATATAAAGAATTCAGACAATAATCCTGTGATCAACTTGGATTCTCTTAGTTTCTACTCTTACTTCTCATCTCTGGGGCATTCATTTCTAATTCAAATGCAAATTCCTTAAGTTGAAAATAGGACTGAGCAGCTCTTTAGTCTTTTTTTTTAATGACAGAAAACCTGCCTTTGACATTGTCTCGAGTTCAGAAGAGTCTATATGTGGTGACTTTTGAAACTGATGTCAGAATCTCCCCCAAACTATTGCATATGCTTGGCGTCACAATTATCTTGATGCTTTATCGCTTTTGCTTGGTCATACCTTTTTCTTCCAGTCAACTTTCCAGAAAATATGGCTGAATATAGCACTCTGATCAGACAGTTTCTTTTGGAATAATCTTTTGTGGTCTAACCTTTTTCTGGAGTGTTTTAGTGTCTGCGGGCAGCTGTCAAGGCAGCAGGTTTTTTCTAGATTGTGTACACTACAGTGCAACCATAACGTGTCGGTATAAAAAAATGTTTTTGTAATTTTCTAAAAAAAAAAAAAAAAAGAGATGGAGAGAATTTGGGGGTCTTATTAGCTGTAAGACATAATCATAAAAATATAAGATGTAAATATTTAAAATACATATATCTAACATGTAAATTTCTGATTTTGAAAAGAATTATTGATTTAGATCTATATATTGTATTAACATTTTAATATAATAAGATTTACAAGCAACACAAAATTAATCAAAACAACTAATGAATACAAAGACATCTTCTGCAGTTTCTATTTACAGCAACTAAATGTTATGTTGAGGATCTGAGTTCAATTCATCCCTGGTTTGGTCCTTGCAAACAGCAGCCTGTGAGCCATCCTCCAGATACTGAAGTCATGGCAACAACTTTAAAAGTGGTGCAATGGAGGAACTGACTAAAATATAGTGCAGAATCATTACATTACAGTTTGAAATCAAAAACATGTAACTAAGTATGTAGATTGGTTTGAGTAGCCTAAAGCTGGTTTAAATGCCACAAAGGCTTTTTTATATAAAATAAGTTATTCAAATGTTGTCCTTAGATTAAATTTTAAACATGCATCAAAATAGCCTAAATAGCATTTGGAGAATGATTAAGAGCTGCTATCAGAAGCAAAAGTGGAAAAAATTTAGTTGCCTGACCCAGAATGTAAATCATGCCTACATTCATTTAATGAAGTTCTGATCACACAGCTGCTGCTGCTGACTGAAAGATGACTGTTGTGTATTCAGGGGCTGAAATTAGATTTATGATCTTCTAATATCTGACAGACTGGCCAGTTTTAATCAGCATTTTCAGGGGAATGTAATTACACAATTGTTTGGGTGGAAGTTCAAAAAAAAAAAAAATTAAACTGCTTTCTTCTCCAAAACCAGAATGAAGTTGGATTAGCCACACATTAGACTATATAAAAAAATCCCCCAGAAATAGAAATAAGTTTTCATAAATAAACACTCATTTGATGTTTCAATAATCACATGAATTCATTGGTTCTGTCTCCAGTGGTCAAGTAGAACCACAATGATTTGCTTTTCATGAGCTGGTTTGTCTTTCTTTGAAAGGTTAAAGCTGTAGTATCCATAGTAACTATTACTTAGCAACAACATTCACACAGATCTGTCCAAATCGCAAACCATTGTGGAGAAAGGGGGTTAAAAAAAGGACTGAGATCTTGATGGCTCTGACATGCATTTTCAAACATGAGCTACTAAAACATGATAAGGAGTTCAGGGTTCTCAGGATTTGAAGCTGTGGCTGCCTGTAAGACTCCTGAACTGTGTGCAAACGCAGGCACCTAACACCACTGCACTTAAGCCTGTCATCAACGGAGATGCCAGCTTTGGATCACAGAGACAATAAATAATTCTTACCAGATGGGGTAAACTCCCAGCCTGGAAGTTATGAAGAGCATTGCAAACATTGCAAACAGGAGGTTGCACAGTATCTGACATTTGGCATAGTTGGCCATCTTGGCAGCCTGGAATAGAATAAAAACAAAAACCAGTGAACAAATATGCAACAGATAGAAGGTTCTTATCCTAAAGCATGAGTCAAAATAAACCTCATTCAGTCTAGGCACATAAAACAAAAACAGCTAGACAGTTAGCTAAACAGATAAAGCTGAAGCTGAATGTGGAACATGGATACAGCTTGTGTTTATCACTCATCCACACTGTTTGAACTTTTTTCTCTGACTGTGAATATGGTCAAGTTTTTACATTTGGTTTTGTAGCTATGTCCTGTTGTAGGACGATCAGCACACATTTGCCTTACTTGAAGGGCATGTCCTCCTGTCTTTCAAATTTTGAACAGTTATAAGAAACTGATATTTGCAGGGAGAAACAAAGTCATGAATAACTAATTAAAACATCCTAGAAACTCCAATTAGCAGAAATAGTCAAGTGTGAATAACATAATGCTTTACTTATATGCATTTTCAAGAAACTGTTACAGATACAAACAATATATCAGCAATCATCCTATTGCTTCCTTAAGCAATACAACCAGTACATATTAATCTGCAAGCACCAAGATAGATCACACAATTGACATAAAAGGGGATCCACCTTATTTGACAGATGAAGGGACATGCTTAGTGTTGTACGCTTTGCCTTTTAACTGCGAACCTCAAAACAGTGTCAGGATTTACACATGGATTGCAGTCCATTGTAATGAACACAGGCGTATGAACATATCTCTGAACACCCTGCTGCTGACAAAAGCTCATTTCTCAGATGCTCGTCCATCAACAACTTTTAATCTTCTGGTAGGGTCTCACCTCTATCAGCACGTCGGCTGCATCGTGTAGACACATAACCAGAGTTCCCACTCGTGCCATGTTGTTCACATAAGAAAATACGATGAGAGAGATCGCTGCCACGTGATGCAGGAACATGATCAGAAAATCCTGCAGAGACAGTTTCCAAGGAAATATCAGGTATCTCAAGAAAGTATTTTTAAACATCACTGCATATGGTCTTTGAATAGAATTAGCTAATGCACTTTTGATATCTTCAGATTTATAAACATTTTGTGCTGCAAGTTGTTGAACTTGAGTTTGGCAGAGCATGCACATTCATTCACAGTCCTTGAAGTTTGCTAAATCCACAAACATTTATGTATTTTATTGGACCTGAAGTATACAAAGGCAGGACATAATTGTGGATTATAAGAAAATGGCATGTGCTTTATAAAATGTTTAATAAATCAACCTGAAAACTGGTGTGCATTAGTAGTTAGCTTTGTAGTTTTATATTTTGTCCTTTCTTCTTTGCAAAATAGTCAAGTGGAAATTTAGAAAATATCTTTTTCTTTGTTTGTAAAACACAAAAAGGTATTTACTTTGCCTCTTCTAGCTATAGCCACATTTATGTGAGGCTCATTGTGTTTTCACCCTAATGGAACTTAGGGAGGGTTTAGATAAGAATGGAAAGCTCCTGCATTTTCAAGGTTTCAAAGATCCTAATGATGAGCCAGAAATGTAAATTCCCAGACTCCTTGTGAGAAACTTTGTGATAACCCAAGTATCAGTAGGTAGTGACTCAAAGTCTAGGTAGAACAGACCAGACTGAAAAGACACTGGACATGCTTGCTGTTCTCATTCTAGCAAGAATAAATAAAGTGCTGTTTGAGTGAAAATCACCGATCTCTGCTTGATAACTAAGCGTGAGAGTTCATCAGGGGAAACTCCTCTTTCTTCATTTATATTTTTTACGTTTAGTTTGACTAGACCATTTTAGCTTTCAGTCATTGTAGCTTTGAGTCTGACTGTATATTTGTGGTCATGAGCCCACTGGAAGGTGTGCCTCCATCTTGGACCTCACCATTTATATTCTGGGATTACCTGTTTTTAGCTTCATCTATCTTGTCACCAGCCTTGACCAGCTTCCCTGTCCCCGATGAAGAGATTAACCCCAAAGCATCATGCTGCTACCACGGTTTTTCTGAGATGGTGTATTTTGGGTGGTGTGCATCATTATGTTGTAGCCACTTGTAGCATTTTGCTAGTAGCCCAGATAGTTAAAGTTTGGTCTGTCACCAGAGTGCTGTCATGTTTAAAGCTTTAAACATCTTCACAACTTCATTGCTGGCCTGTCTGCTGTGTTCCTTGCTCTTCGTGATGCTGGTTGTTCACCAGTGTTGTCAACAAACCTCTGATGCCTTCACAGAAAGCAGCTGCATTCATGCTGAGGTTAAATCACACACAAACTGTTCTGTCTACCAATTATTTCAGGTAATTTCTGAAGGTAAATAGAAAGTTTATTTAGAATATAACACAGTAAAAGGGGCCATGAAACAAAAGCCTATCACATTTCTCTTCACACATTTCACATGTTTCTTTTTTTGGGGAAAAAAATTAATTACTTATCCTTCTTTTATTTTACAATAAAATTCACAGCTTTATGTTCATCTGTTACAATAAATTCCAATAAATGACATCAAAGTTGCATTTGCAATGTGACTAGTTTCAATGAAGATTTGATATGGTTATGACTTCACACTCAAGATTAAATTGTAACATTACTATCACAAAATACCCTAAAAACAAAAATAAAAAATAAAATAAAATGAAATTAGAAACCAAATAGGACTTGAGCAGTTACATTACTGTAACTTAATAATAAAATCACCCTGTAGTACCACCTTAGTATCACCACTTAAGTTTGAGATAGCTTTAAATAGAGCTCCATGTGAATTAAAATGCACGTAGAGACATGGGCATAAGTGCACTTGTAATTCTTTAGCTACCGGAAGGTTTTAGCTGTAAGCAATTAGAACCAGAGTAGAAGGTTAAGTAAATTAGGAGGGAAGATGAAAAGGAGCAGGATGGACACAAGATGCAGACTGAAAACGAAGGCAAGAGTGTGCAGGGAGAAACATACTGGAACTGGCAGGAGATGCAGAGGACCCTCCTCAGTCTAGTGCTGTGCATGAAATAAACTGAAAAGAGAAACAAAAACAGAAACACATGCCAACAGTCAACAGAGAGATGACAGAGTGAAGGCAAACAGCATGGCATCATGGACTCTGCTCTGAGTGCCGAGAGTTTGATGGAAAGGGCAGAGGGCAGAGCTGTGGATGAACCAGAGGAGGGAGTAAAGACCATGACTGTGATGCATGCAAACAACAAATGAACCAAAAGTGTTGCCAATTTCACAAAAAATACGATAAAATAAAAACAACAAACAAATGGACATGAGAAGATATGGGATGGTGAACTGACCAAGTTAAACTAAAAAAATAAAATAAAACTACAATGTCTTTTAGCTACTAGAGTGGCAGAACACATTGCAAATATTGCATCATCACAGTGTTTAACTTGTAAAATCTCAATGGATGGTTTGGAAATTTACAAGCCAATAAAATATTCTGCGTCTTTGATGATGCCTGTAGAAACCCAAACATGAGCCAGCTAGTGTTGAAACTACTAAAGGTCAAAGTCAGAAGCATCGTAATGGCAGATGAGAAAGAGACGAGTCAGAAAAATGTAGATTTATCACAAATTATCACATTGTTTTGTGATATATGAATTCAAGCCCTGATATCTAATAAAGTAAAACTTTAGGTGATATTATTAATGATAAAAGTAAATTACTTCAATTAAAAATGGGGTAATGTAAACTTACAGCATGTTACTGTGCACCTTTTTGGGTATTATTGCTTAATAATAAATAATTGTCTTAATTATAGAGAACAGTTGATTCTCAACTTGATTGGCCCTAAATTAGAAATCCTATTTTTCCCCAAGCAGTACTGTAAATGCACCATATTTAGCACTAACGGGTCCTGAGAACAACAGCACTATCCAGTATAGAAAGAAGTACTAAGTGAAGTTATTTTGAGTATAAGCAGGATGTTCAAATACGATGCCTGAGGAAGCACAGGAATGTAACAAGGTTTTTCTATTTGGTTTCGGCTGCTAGGACATACTAACAGCACTGTAATCATTCTGTCTGTTCTATATTATATGAAATATTATGGAAGCCTAAGTTTCTTTTTTCTTTTCACGAGTACTCCATCACACTGTGTAACATCGTCTTGCCTCTGGTTCTTTCATAAATAATCCATTATAGGGCATGGCCAAAAGGCTTGAAATATATATATATATATATATATATATATATATATATATATGTATATATATATATATATACATATACA